>OMLM01003384.1:87925-99382 GCA_900302695.1 Helostoma temminkii
CATGGTTGCGCACTTCATGTTTTATTTTATTATACTGCATATTTGTCACATTTAAATGATTTGGATCCTCAAACTAATTTTAATATTACATAAAGATATTCTGCATAAATACAAAATACAGTTTTTAAATGATTTCATTTATTAAGTAAAAAAAAGGTGAGCCAAACCTGCCTGGCTATATGACAAGTAATTACCACCCCAGTCAGCAAAAAATCCAGTTTAGTCCAAATTAAGCAAGAAATAAGGGTACATACAGTAAATAACAATTCCAACATGTTCATTCAGCGCAATGTTAATACACAACATTTTTATTGCATCATTGATTTTTAATAGAGAATAATTTTCTCCAGTTTATCAAAAAGTATCGAGAAACCTCACATTTTTAGACCTATTTATTTTTTCAAGATAAATGCTTGAATACTTGCACCTGAAATGCGGATGGATTGTATTAAACTGTATCAAACTTAATAGAAGATGAAATGAAAAACATTCATTCTAATAGAATGTTTTTATTCTATCACGACTAACATATGTCCACGTTTTATCCTCTGTATTTTATGGTCCTTAGTGCTTGTTTTGTTTAGATTTTCTATGAAAAGGGAAAATGTTCTGAATGTATTTTACACAGTTGGGTAGAAAACATATCAAAATGGAATATTCATATTAATCACTTTTAGCTGAGGTGCATTTCTTTGAGGGACTCTTTCTTTTCTCTTGTTTCACATCCAGCTGCACATCCTGAGATTCATCATATCCTAAGTTATTAGAATGGCGTATTGATGTGTTCTCCTGGGACAAACCAGGAACTATATTAAGTACCAATGACATTGAGGTATATCATTCTCCATGCTGATCACCTCAGCTCACCTGCTCTTATAGAGTAGTCCACGCTCTGTGTATCTGTCATCTGTAGTGAAATGCTATAGTACAGATTTTCCTTTAAATTTCCCCTTGGAGATTAGAGCTCCTCCCATCTTCTCCTATTCCATCCGCTCCATCCTATTTCATTATGCTTGGTCAGATATATAACTTTAATAATTTCCTCTTTGGAAACCGACATATTTGCAAAACATAATCACTCTGCTTTTGCTAACTCCATAAATGTAAATGAAGCACTGTTCTTGACTTCCCCCTCACATCATACTAAAATTCCTCTCTTCTCTTTAGAGAGACAAATATCATGTAATGCAGTGCAGCCACAAGGCAGCCCAGCACCCCTCCCCCTCCTCCACTCTTTTAGCTACTGATGTTTTTCACTTTGATGGCAATCTTGAGCTCAGTGCAAAATGTGACAGTGACTTTTTCGGATAAACCTGAACACATTCCACTCCCTAATACTGAGCTGGCATAACAGTGAGCCTTACTGACAGGCATTTTATTTCCAGCAATTGAACTCACCACTGGGGTAAAAAATGTGTCCTACTGCATTGCTTAAAAGACATGAGAGAAGGAAAGAATCCTCCACTTGTGACTTAACATTTTCATTTTCTGCTGACCACTATAAATTCTGCAGCAAAAATTACTTACCTCATCATTTACGCCGCTGTTTACATGTCTCTCATCAAGTTTAAAGTTTAGACCCTTGCCAACAAAGTTCTCAGCTCATTAGTGGCTTCCTACCCAAACACCCATGTGGCTGCAATCCATCTCTCCCACTGTGCTCTGCCAATAAATGGAGCCTGGGGGTCCCCAAACCACACAGCAATAGTGCCCAAGTAAAGCTATTTAGCTCTGTGGTCCCACCATGGTGGAATGAGCTGCTTAATTCTGCTCCCTCACAACCCCACTCCAAATATTTTAGAAAAAGAGCCAAAGATGGATCTCTTCGAAGCTTCTTATATATCTAGTGATTTAGTGAATCCATTTGGACAGTAAATAAGAAGCCCAGTCAGAATATTTGAAGATGGGTTTATTCCTCTGATATGTAATTATATAGATTACTGTTAATTGCTGTTAGTACAGACAGTTTGGATTAATGACTAATGCTGTGCAAACCTATATACCTGTATAATTACTCTTTGGTACAGTTCTTTTTTGTTCTAATACATTTGAGTTGCACATTCATATTATCATCACACTAAAATAGATCAGTCCTAGTGTAATGGTACAAAATTCCTGCAGACACATGTTTAGGTTCAGTTTGGTCTTCATCACACTACAATGACCCATGAAACAGATAATTACAACAGCACTCAGCTGTATAAGACAGTTGGGTTTTTATCATGGTCAGATACTAAAACACACCAAAATGAATATAACATCTACATCTGTACAGAAAATCACCTGGGCACCTGTCATCATCTCCTCAGAAGACAAGACCAACTCGTACATGCATGTGAGCAGGTTTCACAGCTGTCAAGGTTTGGAAATTTGAAGATCTGATCAGGAGCAATATTCATGCCTGAGAAAAGAAAGGTATCAAAGTTAAATTCCTTAGAAGGTGGTTGAAAGATTTCATAATTACAGATTCAGCATGATTTCAGCTCCATGAGTCTGAAAGGCCCACAAGAACCATTTCCCATCACTATGGTAACATACAGTATTTCCTGGTTAAAATGCAGAACCTGTATCTGTGAAGCTTTAAGTAATTCCCGTTGACTATTTAATCAGTGCTATTACCTCTGAACTCTAAGAAGAAGAAATAATACGGAAAATAATAGTAAATAAGCTCAGAGAGCTTGAGAAGGGAGTGTTGGTGAACTTTACTGTCCACAGTGCATCATTGATAAGATTTTATACTTCATTTGACTTGATTCCTTTTTTGGGGGGTGAGAGTTTTTCCTTATCTGATTGGAGGGTCTACAGACAGTGTCCCTGTTGTACTGACTGTAAACACTGTTAAAATAAAGTTGCCATTTTGGCTTTAAAAATAAAGCTTGATTTGATGTATACAATTCAGAGTCTGAAAGCATTATTCTAATTGAAGAGATAAAAAAGTGCAGCTTATTTGTGTTTATCCATTTATGTTGGACTTCATTATCTGAGAAGCAGAGAAAAGTCACAAAGGCAGAACAGTTGAGTTTTTGTTATCTCATCAGAGGCATGATAATTTAATGGGATGCACTGATCAATAGCACAACACACAACAAAAGTTAGTGAATATACAGGAGATACTTGGTGTTTCACCAGAGAGGACAACAGGAAATTAATTAAAACTGGGAAACAGGGACTTTGCCCTGATAAGAAGGGAAGTATATAATACAACAAAACCAGATTGTTGTTTATATGTATAAGGATTGCTATTTTTAAAATGGTGTACTTTCACATCTACTATGAAACAGGTTAAACCTGCATTGCTCTGTACTGGAAGCAAGGCAAGGCAATGCTTTTCATTGCATTTCATTTTATAAAGCTATGTTACAATTGGCCGTAATTATTTAGCGACTCACAATCAATCAGGATTGGACATTTTGTTTTGTGCCAAGCAAAGAAAATAGAAAAACGATTTTGAAAAATTATGTAAAAAGGACAATGTTGTCAGGTGTCTGAATGAAGATGAAAGCTAAGATAAAAAGATCAATATAAAAAAATGGATTAGGTCTTTTCATATGAAAAAAAACTGTGTGTCATGGCAACTGTGGACTCTAAATACATTAAATAACCCTGTAAATTGACTTTCATTGCCATTCATTTTGGTTGACATGAGAATAATGAAGTAGAATCACAGCTGCCTTCCTTTATGATTACATCGATCCTTATATGTTGGTGCAGACCAGACCTCAATCATTTTGTCCGCAGTTGTCTTACAGTTTTACCGTACATGCACTCTGTCTGACATCTTTGTTTTGCTGAAGGGTATATATACACTGTATATATACAGTGCTGTTAGAAAAAATGTTCTGTTTTGTTAACATATCCACTATAATTGCCACAACCATTAGGATCCAAAGCCCAATTTGTAATAAATTATACAAATGACTTATTACTGTCTAGAAAATATGTCCGTTCTTGTTTTTATTGATCTTAAGTCATACTGTAATATATAAAGTGTGGGAATTGATTCTTATCTGACTTAAGTTTTAATCTTATTTTTCTGTATTACATTTCAAAATCACTACCAAGCTGTATACTTCACCAGGCAACATACTGAACAACCTTGACACATCCACTTACAGACATATGGTACTGTGAAAAAGCATTTGCTACCTCCCTGATTTTTTTTTTGCATATTTGTTACACAAAGATAACCAGAGTAAATACTAAATACAGGTTTTAAATAATGATTTCATTTATTAAGGGAAATAAGCTGTCCAAACATGCCTATGTGAAAAAATAAGTCTTCCAAGAGCACAACAACAACTCGGATGGAGGTCATAACAAAACAAAAGAGCAAAGATGGCATTCATGGGAAAGTTCCAAAGCGAAAGTCACCGCTGAGCAAAAACAACACAACTCTTCTTACATTACCAAAAAACAAACAAAGAAACGGCAGCTTCTGGACCAAGACGACTTGCCATAATTGATGGAACCATGAATTCTGCACTCCACCAGAAAATCCTGAAGGAAATTGTCTGGCCATTAGTTCCCTGAATTAAAACTATTCTCCACAGCAATGTGAAACACTTATTGACAGTTATCGCAAATGCTTGATTGCAGTTGTTGCGGCAAAGGCTGACACAACCTCTTATTCAGTTTAGGTGACAAGTATTTTTCCCACGCTGGGCCAGGTAGGACAGCTTTTTTCCCTTAATAAAAAGTACCAGGAAAATACACATTGATATTAACTATACATACAAAAAATACACAGTGTGGTAGGGCAGGCAGAACAATGTCCAATCAGAGAGGGAGAAGTAGAGAAAAGGAAAGAAACATCCATCCATCTATCCATCCATTATCCTAACAACTTGTCTTCTCAAGGGTCAGGGGAGTTCTGAAGCATATCCCAACTGTCACTGGGTGAGAGGTGGTGTACGCCTGATGTTTGCTATTCTATCACAAGACATATAGAGAAAGACAACCATTTACACTGACATTCACACCTAAGGGCAATTCAGAGTCACCAATTAACCTAAAGTCATGTCCTGGATGGTGGGAGGAAGCCGGAGTACAGGGACAGAAACCACGTAGACATGGAGAACATAAAAACTCCACACAGAAAACCACCAGGCTAGCCCGTGAAATAGAAGATTAACAATTTAAATCACAACAGTAAAGTAAAAAAGTCTAATAAGTTGAATTATTGTTTAGACTTCTAGAGTTTGGCATGTGTTTTGATAATACTGTCTGTGAATGCTGAATGGTTGCATGAACATTACATGGTAAGGAGTGCATGATAAAAGTGTGAGAGGGTGAAAGTAGCATAAGTACTCTAGGGGTTTGACAGGTAGACAGACAATCTTTGCCTGTGGAACCCATAAAACCCAGTTTGGGTCAAGACATTTTGAGCAGCAGGAGAAAAGGGGGAACTCTTTAGGTAATTTTATACTATTAAGTCTATTAAGTCATGTCAAGACTAACATTTCCCCTGCAGTTCACAGTTAAAGTATACTAACAGCTGTAATTATTTACAGCATTTAGTGACAATCATTCATTTGTCAGTGGAACCTCATTGTAATCTGTAATCTCAGGCCTCACAGGTGCATTTCTGAAGAAAAGTGGTGAAGACTGTAAAAAAAGAACTCTACCACTAACACCTACTTGCCACTTTATTATGAGGGGTGTGCAATTCACCTCTCTAGTGGAACATGTGTCATGGACCTGTGGAACATGCGTCACACACATCACTCACCTGCTTACTTCCCTTTTCCTCTCACAGACATGAGCCATTTGAAACCCACTGCACTGGTGAGAAGGTGGCCCCTTTTTTTATGACTCCTTTGCCTGTTTACACTGAACCTAAAGAAGCTGCTCTAAGGGTTGCTCCAGTATTAATTTTAGACAGGTACTGACACAGGCAGCTGCAGCATGACGTTTAATATACTGTAGCATCCGACTCGACGCATAGTACATCACTTTCAAAACATGACTGGTGGATCAACTGTTTGATGCTTTAGCTAGTTTTGCACATTTGTACAAATGATTTGGATTTAAACACAGTTAATGTGTGTGTTGGGTACAAAATGGTACAAAAAGATTTATGGTTCCAGATTCAGTTTTCTGAATTGCAATTGCTAAAAAAAACATCAAATGTTCACACCCCTATTCCCCCACACCCAATGCCACCTCTGGTCTTTTATTCAGACAGTGAGGCCTCTGACAGTCAATTTTCACCAGAAGATAACAAACTTAGCTTGAGACTCTGCATTATTATGGCTTAATATCCATATTGGTGCATGAATGGTGAAACTGGTAATATGTGTTGTTCTAAATAAAGAGATTCAGCATTATTAATGACCAACTCCTGTAAATTCCTATTACAATGTCAAAATACTGACTTTTAGTATAACATACACGTCAGGCAACTTTTAAATTAATTTAGGAGAACACAATTCTGATAATATTTGTATGAGGATGCTGTAGACACAAAACACTTTTGTAACTATACAAACCAACAACTCATGACACCATGCATGTGCATCCACAGACTTGCTGTTTTCATTTTAGCAACAAAATAAATAAACACTTGTAACAACACAGCTTGTAACAATAGCAACAATAACAACAACAGCAAAAAACAGCAGTGGGGCTGTGGGCACACACACAGACCAACATACACACATACACCAAAACAATGAATACATATTCCTTATCTATATACTTACAAAACCCCTGTGGAATGTACTCAATGTGGAACTTCTCAACACAATGTTATGTTCACTAAAATGTAATAAAATCAATGTAAACCATCCCCACTAACAGAGCACAATAGCGTTATGACTTTAATATTACCTTACAATTGAAAACACAGTGGCTCAGAAGTTTCCACGGCATATACTTTGCTTCAGTCTTATCAAAATCAATAACACTTGTTAAAATCTGAACACACAACTTCTTTAAAGAATTCACTCATGCGTACTTTAGCAACACATGTGCTTATTTACAGACTGCTGTACGTGTTGGACTCGTACCATTTCCCCCAACAGCTCTGTGACTTCTCTACACAAAACAGGAGGAAGGACCAACATGGTCTTGGTGATGTAAAGTTATTCTGAACACACATTTCCCTAGATCTATTTATTAGTAGAATTTACATCTTTTTTCCCACCCAGCCACAGACAGCTTTTCCTGCTATTAGTTTTTTTTGTCTCCCTTCACATTTCCACTCCTTTGACATGTGAAACCACCTTCTCCCTGAAAACACATTGTCATCGTTAATGTCATACTCTGCTCAGAACATAAACAAACCAGACAGATATTCAAAAAAACAAGACAGCGAGTGTTGTTATGTCCAAATTCGATTCTTTGCACCGATGCTTATGACACTGAATGCACCTAACATGTTATAAAACACTAGTACACTTCAGTGATTTTATTTCCTTATGAACTGTTACACACTTTACTTTGACTTTTTTGCTCACAGTTTGAAGCAAATTTATTTCAGAGTTCACCGATGTATGAACAGCTCATGCAATGCCATGAGTCAGGTGTGAAAGGTGGTTGCATAAATACTCAAGTGGTCCTTGGAGAATATGTATTCATTCCTTGTTTAGAGACACCTAATGGAGTTCTGCACTGAATTCAAAACAAGCTGCTGCAGCCCATTATCCTGTCCATCACTGGTAAAAAGAATTTCCATAGAGGCAACGATATTTATTATTTATTTTAAAGGGACAAATATCTTATCTTATCTGAAAATAAGGACTCAAGACAGTTTTCCCCTTAAATTCTGCTTCACTCAGACTTTCCCCACACCACACCTCCACCTTCTCCTCTCATTTTTTTCTGTGAGGTGGTGGGTTGTTGAAGTAGCTTCCAGCTCGCCTCAGTCAGCTACATGTAGATTGTGTTTGACCCTGCTGTGGTCGAGCATTAGGGACAGAGGAGAAAGCAGCGTCACACTCACTAGGACTGTGGAGCGCTTTATTATCGCATCTTTAGTTGCTCAGTCTGCTCAATCATTTTTTTTTTTTTGTGGTCACTGCAGACACACAATTGGCAGCAGGAATACAAGAGGCACACAAAGCACCTCGAAGGATGTCTGGGATCACTGGGGATTTGGATGACGATGGGAGTTTGTCTTCTGCACATGCTTCCAACAGCACAGAGTTGCATCTGCACTCATCTGTGGATGACGACGATGAACTTCTAAGATACATCTGGAGAGAATACTTACACCCCAAGCAGTATGAATGGGTTCTCATCGCGGCGTATATTATCGTCTTCTTCGTGTCACTCATAGGAAACTCGCTCGGTAAGTTGCTCTAATGTATTCAGTGATGTTAAAAAGCTATATATTTAAAGTACACTCTGCACCTTGTTGAGGTCAATGACAAAAGACAAATCAAATCTAACTCCAGAGTGATTAAACTGCAGTCTGCATATGATATTCAGTGGAATCATGCGGAGCGTCTGCTCATGGACCAGGATCCAGAAGGCTCAGCCACAGTGCGCGTCTCTCAGTGCAGACCGAAATGATCTCAATTACCGTGATATTTGCTCACAGTAAAATCTCTCGCTCTCTCTCTCCTTTTCTTTTTAGTTTTTTCTCTTTTTTTCTTGTCTGTTCTCCATCTTTTTCGCGCACTGGGGAAAAGCTGTGAGCAGACTGTCAGACTGTCATGCACCTTATGTTTTGCCACAGTTACAGTAGCAATTTTGTGCTGTGCTGGTCAACATTTGCCAAGAAATTCTTTCTAAATGCTCGTTTACAGTTTGATCCACCCTCCACTCTCAGCGACTTTTTTGTGCATCATTGAGTTGTTCATGTCTCTGCAGGATGCTTCCCTTTTATCATCTGAAGCAGCTTCACTTGAACCATTTTCACCAAGGAAATCATTTTAGCCATAATTGCCATCTCAGCCATCCCAAGTGAGGTTTATCTCTGGAGACCAAGGTCTTGACAGTAGGTGTGAGCACAGTAGGCTTCAGCTTCTTATGGTGTCCCTCAGTTTACAGCTAAATGCACAGCAGAATGGTGTGACAGTATGAATCCACCCTGCTATACAGCTCAGTTCAACAGGTCTTGCAATCTAATGTGCTGGAAAAAACAAGGGTACTCACTAGTTGTGATTGCAGTAAATGGGCACCACTATCAATCACCACTCTCACTTCCAAATGAATAATTCAGCAGTTTCACATCAGCTCTGTGAAGTCAGCAGATAAAGGTCTTTAGTTTGTCCTTGTCCTTAAAAGATACACAAGATAACACAAGTGTCGCGACAAACCTATGCTTTATATAAAATCAAACAGTGTCAATACCGGTAGGTCTTCTTCCCATATCCCAGAATGCCTAACCATGTTTTTACTTACCCTATTACTTGCTGTGTGTTTGGACGTTGATATATACTTTTTAATTGTTGCTTACGTAATTCCTACCATTACTTTCACAGTAAGAACTGACAACTTCTCATTGTTAGTGTCTCTATTAGAAGAGGAAGCACCTGTTTGCAACAACAATTGCAAACATAAACACATACAGACTATTAAAGTGTTTTTAGCTTCTCATTTTTGTGCTGTTAAAAGCAGCACAGTCGCTGAAAAGAAAATAATTTGCAACTGAGCACATTGGATTGGAAAGAAAATCTCATAGTTAAGCTTTCATGAAACCTTTTGATACTTTACAATGTCAGTGGAGAGCCATTTGACATTTTCAGACTGTAAGACTTCAACAACACCAGAAAAGAATGAAGAAAGAGATTTTAATTACAGTATCAATGCTTTCATGAACAGCTTTCCTTAATGACTTGTTTATCATTTGTACTGCCGTTTTTAGGATGGAAAATGTAATGGTGTGCAAAAGAGTAAAGGAAAAAAAGTATTCCCCTATTGAGATCCCATGGTGTGGAGCTCCAGGGAAACTATCCTGTGAAGGGCAGCAGATAATTTGTAACAGCAGTAAAAAAACGATCACTTGTTGGCTTAAGGTGGCTGCAGTAATTGCCCCCCTGTAAGATGGATGTGGATGGAATCACAAATAGTGTGTTACTGTAATGCAAACCTTTGTTTTTAATGAAAGTTTCAGGCTTCCTCTTCAGGAAGGACTTTTATTATTAATGGTCAAAGCAATTTGTTTAAATGAAAGTGTTATTACTACAGCACTATATGTGTTCAGTATTATGTCTTATATTAGTTAGGCTTGAACAAATCCACTGAAAATTGAAAATCTCTGTCTAAATATTAGGTGGGTTTTGAAGGTAATCCAAAAAATCAGTTTTTTATTAAATAAATTATTATAAGCACTTGTTTTAAACCTCTCCAAGAGACTGTAAAGTGCTGTAAATATGTTGTATATGATGTGTGGAAGTGTTTCTAAGTACAAGTAGAACTGCAGCATGTGAGTAAAAAGTAATATACTGTATTAAGTAGTACTTTTAAAAGCAAGTAATTGAATAAAAACACAATGTAAAAGCACAGTGATATTCACTAACAGTCGAGGTGAGACACCCAATGAAGTTGACAAGTTGACTCATGACAATCTTTGATTGTTATAAGAACACACGTGAAAACCTTCTGTATAGCTGTTTATAATATTATATAATATTGAGTAACTTTTAAGTGAATGTTAATAGTGGGTTTTTGTGCAGAAAAACTCTCATTTACCAAAACGCCAGTGATGGAATATGAATGTAGCAATCATCAGTGTGAAGCATATAGAATTTCAGTTCAGTTAATAAGCAGCAGTTCCCTTATCTGCTATTTGTTAGAAACCCTGTTTGATAGTCTGGCCAAGACATCGAATATAATTAGTGCCGTGGCATGGAGAGGGTTCTAAAGCACGCAACACTTACGTGAGATATTTTTCTACTTGGATTGGTTTTTTAATATGTTTTGATCTGGAAGCATGACCAAAACATGCAGGTGTTTACCACAGAAATCAGAGCACCTGAGTGAGACCAAAAGCCTGAAGCAAACCCACTACTGGCTTGTCAACCCTTTAATACTGTGTAAGAAACACAAGAACCTCCCAGTGAAAACAAAGAGGCATGTATATTAGTAGATTCTGGGGAAACCTAACACTGATATGTTTGCCCTTACATTAACCTGAACCTAACCTTATCTTTAATCTCACAATTTCATATCTTGGAATTTAATATTAACTGGTTCATGTCAAGTTGGTAAAAGCAGCTACTATGTTCTGCAATAAGCAGTAAACATGTTAATTAGTCTTTGTTTTTCCTCAGACACGTCAAGATGTGCTTTCTGGTTAAACTTACCATGACCAGTTATTTCAGCCTACTGTTGAATTATGTTATTTTATATTTGTCATATTTGTTAGACAACTCATGCTTTATTTGCTTTACATTTGCGTTGGGCAAGTTGCATAAAGTGTATCATGCATTTGCATATCATCCATCCTATATAAAAAAAAATGATGATTTTTTTCATAACAACAGTTGTACTGGCCATTATTGGGGGTAA
>OMLM01003384.1:99402-109942 GCA_900302695.1 Helostoma temminkii
ATTGGGGGTAAATATTTCCAAAATATAAATATAGTGGCACAACAAAACATCATAAAATGCGTGTTTACGTGAACTAGTTTGCAACTTGGTTGGATGTAAGAATCAACAAAGAATTCTTAAGTTCAGATGTAGCTTAATTTTTGTACATTCTTACAAATGTGAAGATTATGTCCTATTATGTCATAGGAAATCATTTGATTTAATGTCCCTCTCAAATACTGCATAATGTAACCGTATTTTCAGTGACACTGAAGCATGCAGAATTGGATTTTAATTAGCTTTTAGATTGATATTTGCATTTTAATTGGAAATTATTCATAAACTTAGACAAATCAATATTTAACTTAAATTATAGGATAATTTTCCAAACTATGAGGTGCATGCTTGATAGAAATCATATGTGGATAATTTTCTATTTCCATATTCATTATTTTTTGCTGTGCACTGAAGAGGTTTGGCTTTTTAAGAGATAAACATAGGACACAAGTTCAGAATTGCAGCTTTTATTTGATGCTATTTGCACCTATACAATAAAAGCCACAGAATTTAACACCTTTCGTGTCAGATGAACCAAATTTAAATGGAAGTATTGGAAAATGTGACTAACTGGTGTTTCCTGTTATCCAGGTTTGTCCTCAGAGACTGGATGTTAAACAATGAGTAGCACTAAATGGCCACTCTTTGTTTTTGCTTTGGATTTTGTCAGTAAAGACCACATTTTTTGTTTTTATTTATTTATTTTTTGTTAAAAATACCAAATCAAGATAAAGAGCTGTCTAGAGGAAAAAATGAAGTCATTGTGAATCTGAGAAAAGATCACAAAACAGTCAGAGGCACTACACAAACATGATTCAGCTCCGCCAGCTCATCACCATCAACAATTTGGAATGTTTTGAAAAGAAGGACAATCTCACAGGACATACCCAGGTAACAGGAAACACCTGTCAGTCATATGTTATAATACTTGTTCCTCACCTAAAATATGGCTCGTAAAAAAGCTTTTATGGTCTTTGTTGCTTATGTATATGGATATAAATTATAATCTGACAAACTGAGCTTTTGCTGCTTGGTAAACCCAAAATACCCTAAAAACTTAAAACCTTTATTTTTATTAATTGTATGTTTTAAACACGTTCCACAACACTGAGTAATAATAATAAGTAATAATAGAACCTGTTGACAAGATAAAATGTATTTAAATCAGGATTATTAATTATTTGAGCGTGCCTTCAGTTTACAACAAACACAATTGTTTGACGTGGGAAACACAACTGTGTGTCACAAATTGGCTCTACTTGCTACCTCAGAGTTACAGTGTGAAATGTGTAAGATGTACAGCAAATTTCATTGCAATTGTGTGCAGACAAAAGATCCCGCAAACCATCAATCAATGAACAATATCCTAACCTCCCAGAGATCTTGATGTCAGGCTTTGTCAAGTAAAAACATTTTATCTGAGTTTTTATTTGACAGGAGCGGCCACGCGCACACACACATGGCATGGTTATATTGAAGTGTGCTTCAGTTTTTGATGACCTGCATTCTCTCCACTCTGCTGGTCCTGAACAGAAAAATAAAATGGCTTTCTGATTAAAGAGGTCAAAATAGGCAGGACAAAGATTAGTAACTGAGGATCAATCAGCTCCCCCTTCATCGGTTCTTATGGCAGCGATAGGGGGGCATATTTTCATTCTTAAACATCAGAACTGTTATATTTCAGTATATGTAGGCAGAAATAGTAGCAGTTGGCAATGTCATTACATCCTAAAACTCAGATACACTTCAGACATGCTTCACTGCTGATTTTGCAGCAGTTAGTTTGACATGCAGGCTCATGGAAAAGGGAACAGAAAGTCCAAACAAAAACTGCTTTTGGCTGCACTCATATGATTCTATAAGATCATTTGAACTGCACAAAGAAAAAGAGGCGTCTATTTTGTCTCTGTGTCTGTAACAGCTTGGTTAGGGAAGAAGTTGAAAGGGACGCACTGTGAAGGAAAAGGAGCTTACTTAAGGATTTTCCACTTAAGTACACATTCCATTGTGTCCAATTTGTATCTTATGTTAACTGCAATTGTGTAACTTCTAGCAGTCTGTGTTTTTGTGATCCTTGTGCCTTCTTTAATTCAAGCATATGTTAACCAGTTAAGTCATTAATGTTATTCTTATCAAAATTATCAGTTAGGTTAGAGTTTAATTCCTAATCCAGTGATTTAATCATTGTGGCACTTTCCCATATTCACAGTGCTCATCAAATATGCACAAAAAGATCATTTCAGTTGACTGCATCCTGTCTTTGATGTTGTGCACAGCTGAAGTCACAGTCCAGGCCTTTTCATGCTTCTTATATGACACAGGTGTGCAGGATCCTGTCCGTCTTTTAAAGTAGAGATACCATCCTGCAGGGCTTCGAGCTTCAAGAAAAAAAGTAAATAGAAACCAATCTGACAACAGTCAGTTACCACGAGTGAATCCACAGAGTGTTGAAGTAAAGCAGGCAGAACAACCCAATTCCACCGACAGTCTGGTAACAGATTAAAAAAGACAGAACTTAAATGCTCACTTAACCCAAGTGCTTCTATGGAAGTGTTTTTACATGTGTTGCCTAATAGGGGGGGATTCCAGAAAACAGAATTCACAAACTCTGCAGCTAATCCCAAAGCTGATTAACCCTGAGATTGGAAACTTTCTTATCAGAGTCAGTTCAGTCAACCATGCTTGCAAGTGTGCATGAAAAGCCATTACATTATTATAATTCACCAATGAGAAAATAAAGAGTAGAACCTTAATTTTAATCCAATAGAGTTACAAATATTTGTGTGTGACAATGCACACATATTAAAAAATAAAAATAAAAGCAGGAGCTTTGAAAGAGCCTGAACTGTTCAGCTGTATCTTGTTTAGGAAGTATTGAAACCTCATAGTGTGTCTCTGTAACCACCTTGTGATTTTGGTGATTTACTGTTGAAAAGCATGCAGTTTAAAAGTGAGCACACATTTTTCATTGTCTATTGTCTATTTTACATCTTACTCAACACATTTTCTAATGTATAGTAAATATGAGCTTCGTGAATCCTTTCAAAAGTCACTTTTAAAATAGAGTCAGTGTAGTTTTTAATAGATATGTTGACTATGGTAAAAATGCAGCTAATGACAGCACGAGAAATTATTCATAGATGCTTTACGTGTGGGAACAATTTTTACTGAAGTAAGTGTAGAAAAAGGGCCCTCCACTGTCTCTGTACACTGAGACACCTGGGATCTGCACTGGTCTCTGTCCTCCTCAGGACACAACCTGTTTCAGAATAAACGTCAAATTCTTTTACAAATACTACTTCATTTTCTATCCTGCCCAGAAGATTTGGAAGATAATCCAATTTTATTACATCTTTTTATACTCACCATGGTTGCTAAATTGTTGAGACGTTCCAGGGCTCTAACAGACATGCATATATAGATCTTGCTAATGTGCTGTGTTACCTAACTGTCTGAGTTTTGGTGAATAGAATAGTGTTACATATGCAGTGTGATTGCTTCAACCATTAAGAATCCAAGATCCAGTTTGTAATAAACATATTATACAATTATTAAAGGTTTTGTTTCTTAATATGTGTTTTCTTGCTTTTATTGATCTTAAGGAATTTTTTAGCTGATCATTTACCGTATATACTATAATGTTGTTAAAAAGTGTGGGAACTTTTTTTCATCTGACATTGAAGTCTTAAGTTGTTCATCTTTTTTTTCAGTACACTGTACAAATTTCAAACTGATTACCAACCTGTATACTTCACCAGGCAACATAATTATTATTAGTTGGTTAGTTTTATGCCAGATGTAACGGGACACACACCTTCCAAAAAGTTCAACTTTTGTCACGTTAGTACACAGAATATTTGCAAAGGTCTTGGGGACAATCAAGATTTTTTTTGGTCAGCAGCAGCTTTCTCTTTCAACACTCCAATGGATGCCATTTCTGCCTGGTTTCTTTCTCATTGTTGAATCATGAACACTGACCTCAACTGAGGGAAGTATGGCCTGATCTTGGAGTAATTTTTGTAGACCAGCTACTCCTGGGATTGTTCCAAGTTTTCTCCTTTTGTGAAAAATAGCTCTCACCATGGTTTGCCTTAGAAATGGCTTTGGAGTCCTTTTCAGACTGGTTTCATCTATCCTTGAATTTCTTTAGATTGCAGCATGATGTGTTGCTTTTTTAAGATCTTTTAGTGTGTTTCACTTTGTCAGACAGCTTCTATTTAAGTCATATCTTGCTTCAACAGGTCTGGCTGCATGTGTCAATTTGTATAAGAACTAGCTTTCCAAAACAATTAATGACAGTTCACAGTTTTTTCTCTTAACAAATGTAATCATCATTTAAAAACTGCATTTTACTTGGCTTATCTTTTTGGAATACACATTTTTGATGATTTGAATCATTTAAATGTGACAAATGTTCAAAGAAATGAAATAAAAAAGGTGGAAGGTAGCAAATACCTTTTTTACTGCATTGCATTAAATCCACATGGTGCAGACAGGGGTCACAACGATCAGCAGGAGTCAGAACAAACAGGGCATCACAGCTTGTTGCCATTAGCTGCAGACCAGTTAGCGTGCCCATGCTGAACCCTGTCCACCACAACATTAAACCAACAGATGTTGTTTATTATTCTATCCCTAATCAGTGTAAAGTGGCCACTTAAAATTCAGGTTACTTATGCTATTACAATGCATAAAACAGATCACTTTGTTTTTATTCAGTTACAATACATTTGTGGTGATGTTTATTATTATTGCATTAAGGCAGGTTTTTACTGGAAAATCAAAATACTCACTCATACTGGACACAGTTATCATGAGATCATCCTTCCATCTATTTCTGAACTGTTCCGTCCCCGTAGAGATCCCAACTATCATACGGGCGAGAGGTGGAGTACACCCTGAACAGGTCGCCAGTCCAGAGACAACCATTCATGCTCTTACTCACACCTACAGCCAATTTAGAGTCCCATGAAATCATTTGCAACTTTATTTTTCATAAATTGCTTATGTAAACTATAACGTTTGACTCCTCTTCCCAAGTCTTTCCCTTGTGCTTTGTTCTATCTGACCCAATATATTTTGTAATTAAATTATGATTGAGATAATCTGATAAAGGATATGTTAACACATGATTTACCGTCACTAGTTTGACCAACGTTGGTTTTTAAATTGAGAGACCATCATCACTGAGGAGTCTGTCATTCATGAGGAACAAAGGAACAATAGTTGGTTACAGCCATAATGAATTGCTCAAAGAAAATGCTAATGAACAATGGGCTCTTAGTGCTACAAAAATATTGATAAGATGCCTTTATGAGTGAGAAAATTGTACCATGCAAGTCTGCAGAATTTATTAAATTGCATTTGTTTGTGTGTTTTCTGATTCATGAGCATTTTGCACAACAGGAGCAAAGATCTACACTAGACTATAATTGAATGGTAATAATTTGACAATATGCCTTGAAGACTGTAGTGGTTAACATTACAATGCAATATATATTTGTGTTTATCAAGTCTATTGGTAATTGTGGATAATTTTCAGTTTGTTTTGCAGTGTGGAAAAACCGCCACATGCGCACCGTGACTAACTATTTCATAGTGAACCTCTCCTTTGCTGATGTCTTGGTCACCATCATCTGCCTGCCTGCGAGTCTTGTTGTGGACATCACAGAGACATGGTTCTTTGGAAACACTCTCTGCAAAGTTGTGCCTTATCTGCAGGTAGAAAATAAACTCTGATTTATTTCCTTTTTTTTTCAAAGATAAATGTTACTTGATAAAAATCACTTAGCTCATAAACATGTATGAATACAGGCCAATTTCAGAATTCATAAGGGTAGAAAAATGCTTTTTTCAAATGCCATGAGCTGTGCACTGTGTGAGACATTTATTAGTGACCACATTGCCCAAGTCTTTTGCTTTTCTCATTTTAAACATCTTAAAATCCATGTGCCAACACATTTTCTACCAGCATGTCAGCCACTTTGATGTATACATCTGTACTGAGCAAGTAAACAGAAATCAAACTTCATGAAAATGCTATTCCATACACACAGCACAAAAAAGTTAATCTTAGCTCACAAAATGCGGTTACGATTCGCTGTGACCTGATATGTTCTGCATGCATGCACCAAAGTGATGAAGGTAAATCAATTTTTTCCAAACATACACACATCAACAAAAAAGAGAGAACTACAATATTGTGCTGTGCTGGTTGTGAACCTGTCACACTAGAACCAAACTGAGTGGTTTGAAGGTCATGTGATGACACTGGCATTGTCGTGTTGTATGATTTGTTGATAAAGAATTTTCAAGAAAGAAGATTCCAAACAGTTTTTTAAATTTTCATCAAAATAAGTTTACTTCAGTTTAATATTTCAGTTGTGCCTGCATTTTGTGTGGCATTTTATAGTTTATCATACTGTGGAAAGGCTTCCAAGCCTAATGACATGACTGAGGAGAGTTACTGAAACCGCAGTAAGAGATACTCCTTGTAGTTTTTAGTTTTTAGTTTATTGGTGTAAGTATACATTTAGAAAGTACAACAGCGAGCAAACTAAAGTATTCACCGAAATGTTTGACCACAGTAGCCCTCACCCGAGGTTTAGATCTGCTTCGAGACTCTACAGCTCTACAGAAATGTCATTTTCAGGAAAGCAGGTTGGTCTCTCGATATTTCACAGATTTAGTTTAAGTTTTGCCAAAAATGCTCAATAATCATTGTATAATTGTATAATTGTAGGAAATAAGTATAGTGTAGTTTGTTGGAAACAATGACATCTTCGCACATGGGATTGCCCCAAAACAATCTCTAGGATAAACCCACGGGTTTATCTCCCACATGGTAGAGCTGCTGTGAACACAAGTATCATAGCCTACCAAATTAAATTCCTGGAGACCATCTGCTACATACTGAAATTAGATAAGAGCATCTCCAACATAGGAAGTTTCGTTCTAATGTCGGTCCAATTTCACAGTTCCATAATTGAATTCCTTCATCTGGCCTATCTTGGCCTTCTCCCAAGTCTCCTATAGAGGCAGGCAGGTGTATAATGCAGTAAGTGGGGAGAGTAAAGTGTCCTCACTGAAGGGGGATGAAGAAGACAAGTCTCCCTTTAGCTGGGCTAACTAAAACATGCCAAATTAATAGTCCAGTGTTCTCTTATCTGCAATGTTGCAGTGCAGGAGAATAATTGATTATCATAAAACAATGGTCATGCTGTGATTTACTGGAGCAGCTCTTGACCTCCACAGAGTTCAATCATGGCTATTGTGAAAGTCAGAATAGCCATTGTATTCTGGTCAATATGACAAACTCATATTCACAAAATAAAAAATTGAAAAAAAATTTTGAAAAATCAGTCATTGTGGTGCTACACTCCTCACTACAATGATGCCACCACCAAAAGCCAGATGTTGCATGCTATGTATTAGATTTGTCTCACCTTTACCATGGAAATTAAAGGAATATTTTATATTTTGTATTTATCTAAATATCTATCTAAATATCTATATATTAATACGCCAGGTTAAGCACTGCACTCTACATATATTAGAAAAGAGCTGTTGGCAAATCATTGGCTTTAGAGACACGACAGATATAAAGCACATTCCAAGGAACTACATAATAAATCAATTCAAATTATGTAAAATTCAAGAGAATGTCTGATGTTACGTAAACCATGAATAAAGAAGAAGCTATTAAATATATATTCATATTTCTGACTTTTATCATTTCCAGCATAGCTTTATATCTAACTATCTTTCCTTTTTTCAACAGACCATCTCTGTTTCCGTATCAGTTCTAACACTGAGTTGCATTGCCCAAGATCGTTGGTATGCTATCTGTCACCCACTGATGTTCAAGAGCACAGCTAAGAGGGCTCGTAAGAGCATTGTTGTCATCTGGGTTGTTTCCTGCATCATCATGATCCCACAGGCTATTGTAATGGAGTGCAGCAGCCTGCTACCTGAACTCACAAACAAGACCAGCCTGTTCACAGTGTGTGATGAACATTGGGGAGGTCAGTTCTCACATAGCAAACTAATGAAAAGATTGTGCCAAACTTCTTGGATGCACAGGTTAAACTCCAAATGACTAAGTTAAGTAAAGTGTATGTGTCTGATGCTATTTGACTTGCACTCGATATTAAATTTATAAGAGCAGAGCACATTTCATTAGTCGATAAAGACTAATTAAGCAGGATGAATGACTTTTAATGGCATTCAGATAAGCCAGTGAGGGGGTCTGTCTGATCAAAGTGATCATAGAGGGAGAACCTTGCAAAGATAAAAAGCTTTGCAGCCCCTAACCTTTACATGGTTACAGTACTGGAGCAAACTATCTATTTAAAATGTGATCCTTTTGAACCACTGATTACTTGCTTTGACACAAACTAAGGGGTTAATGAAAAACATATTTAGAGCTAGGTACTGTATAACAGAAATCCTGTGATCGTCAGAAGGGAAAGATTGACAGCCAAAGCGAGAGTTTGAGTCTTAAGGAATTTTCAAAACAACTATGATTTAATCTTTCAACAGCTGAGATCTACCCGAAGGTGTATCACACCTGTTTCTTCATTGTTACATACTTTGCACCATTATGTCTCATGGTCCTGGCTTATATCCAAATATGCCACAAGCTGTGGTGTCAGCAGGTGTGTATTCCAGTGCTTTATGTTTTTTCAACATACATTTCAGTTGATATTTCTTTGGCAAGCATGCAGCACCTGATGAATGCACATATTTTATCGAAAGATTCCTGGAAGCACATCAGTGCTGCAGAGGAAGTGGAGGTCCTTCCAGTGCTCAGCTCAGACTCCGGGGCAGAGAGAAGCTGTGAGGGTGCGAACCAACACAGTTTGTGCTGAGATCAAACAGGTCAGAGCTCGACGCAAGACAGCTCGCATGCTGATAGTGGTGCTCCTTGTTTTCGCCCTGTGCTACCTGCCAATCAGTGTGCTCAATGTCATGAAAAGGTAATATTATAGTGCTTGATGAAATGTAATTCAAACAAAGAGAGAACTACAATAGTGGCTCTTGGTATTCTCGTATTTAGTAAAGGCTTATGTAGTATAGTTCAACTACTGCATTGCTGCGTTGCTTGTTAAATAATGTGATTTAGTAGAGCTTTAAAATCAAGCAAAAACGAACCATTTAACTGGGCCATGTTTTATCTGCAGAGTTTTTGGGGCATTCAAGAACACAAATGACAGAGAAACGGTGTACGCATGGTTCACTTTCTCACATTGGCTCATTTATGCCAACAGTGCAGCAAATCCTATCATCTACAATTTCCTCAGCAGTAAGTGTGTGACCTGCCTCACCAGTTAACTGAGCTCATTACTGTCCTCTAGTGGACAGTTTGTTGTGCATTATTCTTACATTACACAATAATATTACAGTAGTTTGCTATTTCGGCCACATGCTTTTGGCCTTGATAATGAATGTAATCTTAGCTGTTATCCATCGTGAACTGAAAAGGTAATGATGTATGATGCAATTATAATGATTCTGCAGTCAATCCATTATTCCACATATCAATTAGTAATTTAATTTGTAGATTATAAAACTGTATATATGTGATTTAATGTGTATAAAAGGCTCAGACTCAAGGTGGATTTCATGTTGCTGTTTTTGTCCCCAGGGAAATTCCGTGGTGAGTTCAAAGCAGCCTTTTCTTGTGATTGTTATGGCAAAAGTCAAAATCGAACAAAGAAGATAAGAGCGAGCACAGACAGTCGAAAATCTCTGTCAACTCAAGTTAACAATATGGACAATGTGTCACGCATTTCAGATCAGATGGTTTAGTTCATAATCAAGACTGGGAGCTCTTATGATGGATTCAAGCTTCAGTGTTTTAACCATATTATGAAAACAAACCTCTGCATGGAAGATAATGTTTCAAATTTTTATTTTTTTTGCATTTGGTTGGCTTCACAGGAGCTTTAGACAACTGAAGAACTTTTCACTGCAATATGAGCACAAGACAACCCAGCGACTTATAATTACACAAAGCTATTAATTAATAAATAATATACTATGTATTTTATTATATACAGTTAAGTGACATGATTTTTTGGATATTTTGTATTGAATTGTAAATGTACTATTTTGATTGTAAAGCTTCACTGCTGTATTGGCAGCCAGAATCAGTATTACTGTATTGCAAGTTTATGAAAGATTTATTAATATTTATCTTTTTATTTATATATCTTAGTTTTATGGACTATGGGCAGGTTCTATAAAGTCTTATTACGTAATGTCAGAAAGTTTTCAGATCCATTCACTTTTTGCCCATTTATTATTATGGGTTATAGTTTGTGGATTAATTAATGGGTACCTTTTTTTTTTCTTTTTAAAAATACATTTTAATGCAGTAAAATGTGTAAAAAAGTAGGAGTCTGAATACTTGTTGATTTGTAATTTGTATCCTTAATATGCACATGTTTCAAGTGTTCAGTGTAAATCTCCATAAATGTATCATCTTGTGTTTTAAGAGTAC
>OMLM01003384.1:109962-125139 GCA_900302695.1 Helostoma temminkii
GAAACGTGTCATTATTTATAACAGCAAAAGAAAATTGTAATTTGAACGTAATAAATTCAAGAGGATCTGTTGTCACACTGGGTAGAAGTGACATCCAGTCAGTAAAAGGTGGCACAATTTCATTTCAAGTTTCAATTGTACTGAAATGTTTCAACTGTTTAACTTTACTGAAAGTCACCTTCACTGAAAGAGGCAGAGCCCAGCAGACAAAGAAAAATTGAAATATGGGTTATTTTGAATTTAATTGATCTCCATGGGGGATCATTGGATAGCTGCACATAGATTTTGGTGTCTGGTCTATGTGGCACCTCGACCTGTGGACTCCCCAAATATAAATGAATAAAAATACAGATGGAGTACACAAAATAATAGAGTGGCAGTCAAACCTAATAATACAGTGCAATAGCAGCATGAAACATTTTCAGAATAATCATACAGTTTAATCAACACAAAATCTGATCATTGCCATGTTCACATTCACCAATTAGACTGATTAACAAAATGTACATTTATTCAAAGAATCCAAATAAAATCAATACCACTTTGGAGAAAAAATGTTAAATATGTCAACATAAGAATTTGCTTGAATAGATGATGAAATTATGGTCAGTGAACTGTCACCAGAATAACAGTAAATGCATAAAAATTTGGTCTTTTTTTAAATAAATGTGAATTATGAAGTTTTAAGCTGAACGCATAACAGGGCAAACATTACTAAAATTTATTAAGTTCTATAAATATGCCAGTTCTACAGAACACAAGCATACAGTTGCAATCTTTATCAAAAACTTACAGTTTCTTAAAGCCCGTGTCTTCTAAACATTTCAATCACATTTATTTACAGTTCATTTGCCCAAATTGCTTGTCACAGGACCATTACACTCAATCAGCTGATAAAAACTGTGTTTACATAGCAGTACCACATGCCCAAAGACAGAACAGAACACATCTAGCATAAACTACATCAAGGGCAACACTCACAATTTCATTTCTGTTCTCACTGCGTTCACCATACGAATAGGAGGATACAAAAAACCTGTTGGTTCTGCCTTGTGGCTGCCTACAGGGAGAGATTGCACTAATATACCCATAACACTATTATTATGCTGTCACTCTTCATGCTATTATTTAACTTTGTTTATGGAATGAAAAGAAAAAGAAATAAATGAAAATAAATTAAATGAAAATGAATCATTGTGAAGACAGATACCGTATATATATTCTTATTATATATATATTCTGTATCTATTATATATTCTAATTATTTACAAATAGGGCAGCAGGGTGGAGTGGTGGTGTAGAGGTTAGCACAGCACAAGGTCAAAGTTCAAAGGCTCGATTTTCTGGCATAAATCTGAAACAAATATACCAATGCACAATTCCTTGTGTTTGTATCCTCAAACACAAAATGTCACACTCATTCATTAATACTGACTGTGTGGATAATGTGTTGTTTGTGCTGAAACTAATTGGAACCAAAGAAAAAGTGAGAAATACTATTGATACCTGATACTATTGAAATTCTGCACAGATTTAATAATGCTAACACAATAATAATAATCACTAACACAAACATGCTTTCTATCACGAGACCTTTTCATCAGCGCAAATCATAATGATGTAGATGAATGAAGTGCAATCACAGAGAAATGTCACTCAACATAATCACATCTTGCTGATACATAATCTACAAACCAAACATAAAAAATTCACTCAGTAAAGCCAAGTAGTGTAAATATTAAGAAATCTGGTACTCCTTTGAATAACCATAACAGAAAACACAAAATAGTATTAATTAATCTGCATTGTCATTGTTATACAGTAGATGCCACCTCTGTTAAAGTACTCATATTTGTTTAAGTGACACAAATGAACAAACAAAAATCACTTGGAAATCTCTTCTGAAATCAAGCTAAAGAAAGAAATCAATTGAATTTACAAAGCAATCAGAAAAAAGCAGGGGTAATATAAAGAAAGGAAGAAACAAGAGCATAAACAGAAAACAGAAACAAGAAAATTATTTTCAATTGGGCAGCTTGATTTCTATTCAGTCTGCTGTATGGTAAAAAGTTTACTTGTTAAACATTTTTTTTCAATTTGGTGTATTTGTATTTTCAACGAACTTCCCTTAAAGCCACTGGTGTTCAGAAATTGTTAGAGGTTTGTCAGTTTTACTTTTTAGGCAGCTTTCTTCTGTATTTAAACAAAATTCTTTACACTGAAACTGTGAATATTTAACAATATTCAAACTCAGTGAGACAAGAAAGAAATCTATTTTTTGAACTAAGTTGTATATAAAATGAAATTTCAGTCCAAACTCCCAGTTCACTTCAGTGATGACAGTATGACTACTGCAGTGTTATTCAATTGAAGTGTCAGTCACAGCATTAACACCAACTGGTGGTTTTAATGTTGAGGAGGACAAAAGTCAGCATGGGAAGAACTCAATTTATGTTGAATGTGGTCAACAGGTTTCAAACATGCAGTCCACTTCAATTTGATGTGCACGGGCTGTGTAACAGACAGGTCAGAGTGACCCCTGTCTACCACAGCCAGGTGGATTTAATACTGGGACGTATCTGTGTATTTTTACCACTTTGTCATGTTCCTTTATTTATTAACTTGGAAATATTGACAGTAATCTGGTGTCACCCATCACATATGTGCAGCTTGACTAATTATAATTGTCTAATTAGTTCCACAACTTGATGTTAATAAAAGTGAAGTGAATCCAAGGTCTACAGATAATGTGATATACTAAATGGCTGACACAAACATGTTTCAACTTGAGGCCTTTATCAGGATTTTGAAAAAATCACAGACACTTCTATAAACCTAAAGGCCTAAGTTGCATGATAGAAGGAAAGCATAAATCCCAAGTCACACAGGCGAATACTGTAGGGATTTACTAAATGAAAACTGTTATCTGTGTAATTTCAATTTCTATTTTTATACAAGTCAATTTTATTAAAGACACAATTACACAGAGAGGTCTATAGAACTCACACAATTCAACAAAAGCATATCAATAATACATTAATCAATAATACAGTTCACAGACTACTCCAACATTCACAAACATATGGCTAGCACTACAGCTTCTTTGGACTTAAAGTAACAGCCTCATACCATCATTATAAGCCACCATACATCTCTGCATACTGCTTTTTCTATAAGACACCACAGCTGGGCAGTATACAGGGAGAACAGAAAGCTTTAAACAGTGAGGTCTTCACAGTTACAGAACACATACTAAATGTATGAGCCAGCATGTTTGCTTGTGCATATAATTTACAACATTATCTGTAGATGTCTTTATAATCTGATAAATCATTGGTTACCTAGTGACCTTGTCTGACACCAGACAAAAATAACTTTTGAGAAGGAGAAGAAGAAGAAGTCTTTACTCCTGATGATCATGATATTGCTCTTAATGGCATTGTACTTAATGTCGAAGTCTGAACTATACTGTGAGCAGATCCTCGGTAACTGTTGAAGATAAAAAAGAACAAGTCATCTGCATACATGAGGTGGCTAATAAGAGAATGACCAATCATACATCCTGTACCACATCCATTTAGCTGCACTGACAAATCATCTATAGAAACATTTAAAAGAAAGGGAGACGAGATACCCACTTGACGAACTCCATTACTCACAACAAAAAAGAGCAGATGCAGAGTTTCCCCATTTTACGCACATTGTCTGATGAGCATGCCAGAACAGCAAAATTCTTACTAAGAATCTAGGGACCGTTCTTTGGTGCAGTTTGCTTAAAAGTTTTTCATGATTTATGTGGTTAAAAGTTTTAGAAGCATAAAAAAACAAATAAAAACTGTGACGTTCTGCCTATTATTTTTGTCTAAACTGTCCTTTAATGCAAAAACACACGTCAGTACTGTGACCACATTTGAAACTGGTTGTCAGTGGTAAGAATATATGGTTCTAACCTGTCTAGTAGACTCCTCTCCAGCACTCCAGAGTGCTGGCTATAGCTAAAGGCCTGTGATCCTCCAGACTGGTGACTTCGCCAGATTTATCTTTAATTATTGGCACTAATAATAAAGATAATAAAGAGTTGGGCAGATTACCATGGATTAAGAGCCCAGTACAGCAAATAGCTAACAAAAGGTAAAGCCTCATACTTGCAAGTTTCAAATGTTATTTTGTCCATATCACATGCCTTATTCTCTACAAGTTTCATTATGATTGTTATTATTATAGTGGAGAGACAACCACAGCCTCATTTTTAATATTATATATTTTACCTTTTTAAGACAGTTGAATAAGTTATAGTAATGTTTCTGTAATACCTGTACCTGTGTACCTGAATTTTATCTGAACCACTTCCTCATCTATATTTGACAGTAAAGAGGTTTTGCAGTTATTCATAATTCTTCTTTTCAGAAGTCATTATAATCTTGTTTTTGTAATGTCGTAGCAAGTGTGTCAAATCTCATTGTACTCTCATTTCTTTTAATAAACCGGAGAACATATTTAAAACTTGCATTCGTACACTTCTCATGCTCAAATAAAGGACCATGTTTTTTCCTACCTGATTCAATCCAAGCTTTAAAAGCACTACTAGCCTCAGAATGCAACTTTTTCACATAATGCTTTCATCCTGGTTTTACATTATATGTATTAATGTGACATTTATACAAAGGCTTAATGGACACAATTGCCTCACATAGGTCATTATAGAAGATTTTTACAGTTCATATCACAACACATACTAGCTTCTTTTGGTAATCTAATCCTTTCCAGCAGGGCTTCAGTTTGAAGGGAGTAATCTCTAAGATTATCTTTCGAGTCCAGTTCAGTTTCTCTGCACTTATATTACAATCCACAGGAGATACCACAGGTAAATTATCAACATTTACAGTAGTCAAAAAGCATCTACAAAAGCATGAGCATTAGCTGTACATTTACAATGATCAAACCACAAAGTCGTATGCCATGCTTCACTGTTATAAGCATAACTATTTTCAGGCAGAAACTCCCAGCTGGAGATCAAACCACCATCAGAGCAGAACTGCATTAAGTGATTGCCAAATAAAGAATGTGCATCACTAACATCAGCATTCTAATCTCCACTAACGAAAACAGAGGTAGAAGGATTTACCTGAATATAAAACAAGACAAATGCCTGTATACCAATAGCCCAGTCAACATCCAGTCTGATCAAGACATAACATACTGTTCATACTTCCTATTCCATAAAATGGCCACTCCTCCTGGTATCCTGTCCCTGACAATTTTTGTATTTGTGTAAAAATAAGAATAAAGATAACCAAGTAAATGCCTTCAGGAGTCAAACTTGATCAGGGATGACCTATAAGGTTGGTTTTCTGACTGGGCTCAAGAAACAAAGTTTGTTGAACGAGTTGTTGGGTGAGGAGTACAGCAGACCTGCATAAATAAGAAAAAGGAGAGGTGTTAGTGATTGGGTAAATGAGGCAAAGCGGAGCAGAGCATTAGTCCAAATATGGGCATGGGGAAGTCAGGCTAGAGATCATGACATGACCTCAGTATCAACCACATTTCAAGAGATATTTTTATGTTTAACAATTCTCTTTTTTCAGTTCAGTCCTGCCACAACAAAACAAAAAAACGGGTACATTTCCACAAACAACAAAAGATGTCCTGCAATTAATGAAATAAACGCATTGGTAATATACTGTATGTTGTCGGTAAAAGCATCAGTGAAGAGTTTTGTCCTCAATAGTCGAAGATACAAGTGTTTGCTTAGTGCTGCTCGTTTAATAATATACAGCCAGTAAATGTTACATTCACTGATTTTCTGAAACACAGGTTTAGGACAGTGAGATCTAAGAACTCGTTATATATTCTATGATACTAAGACTCAGTTGTTGGTATTTATTGTCATTAAAAGTTAAAAAATGAAAAAAGATAGATAGATAGATAGATAGATAGATAGATAGATAGATATAAATCTATATATATATAGAAATAAACATGAATTGCGAAGGTAAGACAGCTCATATCATAGCGCAGTAGTAGTTTTACTCCTATCACCTTTTGTACTGTTCATATATAGAACCACCCAACCACAAATCAGGAAAGTCAGATCTTTGCCCTCAAGATTTTCAATTTCAGATGTTGAAATGGTTGGTTATGTTAACTATTGTGATTACAGAAACCACAGTTTATTTATAATTCTTAAAAAGAATGAATTTTCACAGCTTTAGCATTTTATTTACTTTTCATACAGTCTGGTTTCTGTTGAGTGGCTGCAGCTACAGCAGCTCTCTTTGCTGTTTCTAAAGGTTTTTGTTGGCCGTCTTCTAGTGACAGAATGTGGACTCGGGATCTTTCTGATCACAACATTAGTTTGGGTGAGAACATATTTGCCTGGAGTGACAGCCTGTGAAAACTGACTCAATCTCTCCCCAACGTGCACAAGCTATCAGGCCGATCATTGACCAAACTGGCTGACCTGCCAGCTGGTCAGGACCTATCTGTCAGTTTAGTGTCGCTGTTGCCTCTCTGTTGCCCTGTCTGTCATCTCCCTATTAACGTTTCAGTATTTACTAATACTACTCTATTTTGTGTTTTTGGACTGTACTGAGGTTTTTTATTTGATTTGTGATGTATTTTTCCACTCTGATGATGTTGCACCTCAGTTTCCCTCTCGAGGGAACATTAAAGTGTTACCTTACCTGAATGTACAGCAGCATTGCTATTTCTTTATATGCAGTACCTTGCAGAAGTATTTATACTCCTTGAACTTTTCCACATTGTCACGTTACAACCACAAACTTAAATGTATTTATTAGACCAACACAAAGTATTTCATAATTTAATGAATGAAAATGATACATGGTGTTCAAGATTTTGTACAAATAAAAATCTGAAAAGTGTGGTGTGCGTATGTATTCAGTCCCCCTGAGTTAATACTTTGTTGTACCACCTTTTGCTGCTATTACAGCTGCAAGTCTTTTGGGGTATGTCTACAAGCTTTGCACAACTAGAGACGGCAATTTTTGGGCGTCAGTCAGACGGATGGAGATCGTCTGTGAACAGCAATTTTTTAAGTCTTGCCACAGATTCTAAATAGGATTTATGTCTGGACTTTGACTGGGCCATTCTAACACATAAATATACTTTGATCTAAACCATTTAGTCGTAGCTCTGGCTGTATGTTTAGGGTCATTGCCCTGCTGGAAGGTGAACCTCTGGTCCAGTCCCAAGTCTTCTGCAGCCTCTAACAGGTTTTCTTCTGGCATTCTAGGCCCTGTATTTAGCTCCATCAACTCTGACCAGTTTCCATGTCCCTACTGAAGAAAAGGATCCCCACAGCATGATGGTGCCACCACCATGTTTCACAGTGTGGATGGTGTTTTCAGGTTGTTCATGTTTGCTTTCCTACATGGTTTGTGGGAAATCTGTAAATGTGACTTCTTATTGCTTTCTTTCTTTAAACAATGACTTTTTTCTTGCCACTCTTCCATAAAGCTGCCCTTCAGCTGGAGTTTGCAGCACAGCATCTCAGTGGTAATGTCATGTGCAAATCACCTATGATGATTTTTGGCCACTTGGGGCAACGGAAAAAAGCTGTTTTTGAGGAGCAGTTTTGGGATTTCCAGTGAGTGCTGGGGGAATTATCTTACCTGCTAAATGCTTCACTGTTTGACCATTTAGCTATTTGTCTATTATTATTATTATTATTATCTATTACCCTCTACTCACAAGCAGCTGCTTTATTAATCCCTATTGGGGAATTCTTGTGAACAGGCAGCCACAATCATCAAGGATTTAAAATCCAGTGAACCCTGTTAAAATTAAAGTGTGATCTCAAAACTGATCACACTTTAATTAAATTAGTACAATACGTTTGCTATTTTTGATTTAGCTGCAATAGTCTTTTCATTATAATTTTTTTTAAAAAACGGATATACAGTGATACCATTTAAGATGACATAAATAAGATCCTACAACACATTGTATTTTTTATTGTTCTTTCGTGTCTGTTTTCATCATGAATTGCATGTGTCATTTCATTACACTGTGAAGGGTACAGCTTCCAGTAAATGTGTTACATCCTGTTGACTGTGGGTGGTGTAGCCCAGCATAAGTACACTGACACCAGCAAGAGGGTCATATCAGCTACAGGAGAGCATCAGTGGTCCACTCACAGCTTTACCACAGCTATCATGCATCTCATATGTCTGGAGGCTGCAGTTATACTTGGTGAGTCTGAACCAATTGTCATAAAATAACAGAATTTGACAGTAAAAATTACTTCTGTGTGTGTCTTTACTATAGTTAGTTGAGACTAAAAAACATAAATGATATGAAAATGCAATTATTTCTATAAAATCAGCTTCCAAATATTATATACTTGTATTACAGGTATTGTTATTCCTCAGTTATCCAGCATCAGTATTTCATCTGCACCTTCTGATTGTTTGGCGTCTGTGGACATCTGCATGTCAGACTTATGCAAGACCGAACAAGCATTTTACAGTGACATCTGTGGTGGTAAAACTGTACATTTCTAATATATCTTTCCTGCAGCAGAGGATTGGAACATGATGCTTTCTAGTTAAAGAAATTATTACATTTTCCTCAGGAAGCTCAGGACATGACGCTATTTAATTGAATTGAGCTTCTTTAGATTATGGCTTAAATGCAATAACTGAGGCAATAACCTAGAGTAAAATTTATAATTTAGTAAAGGGATGATAATAACTACATTTTTAACTGTAATTAAATATATGTCTGTTTTGACATTAGATTGAAGTGAAGTTAATTTTGTCTACATATATCTGCATATAAACAAACAAGCAGCAGGTGCATACAGTAGGAAACACCTGTTGAACAAACAAGACGCCGTTTGCTTATGTAAAATCAAGTTTTTCTGCCTCACTCATGTGTATTTGCTATTCAAGATGATGGGTGCCGAATAAAAGGCTCAGATGTGTGTAACATGACCATCCAGTTTGTGCTGGACCAATTTCCTTCACTGCAAGGGTGCGTGTGTGCCTGGCAGGAGGAGCTTTGTGATTCTATACAAGCGCTGGCTACACAATGCCGCAGAAAGCCAGGTGCAGTATTCTCAGTAGTCCCTGTGATAATCATTTATAGCTGAACTTACACTTTTGTTTACTAAAGGTAATCAGATGTATGAATGGGCACTATTGTGTGACAGAAAGAGTCTTATGAACAGATTATTTTAGGTTTTAATAGACAAAAAGACAATCATGCTACCTGTTATTTGCACAGCAGCTCAACAGAAGCAGAGTGCAATAATGGACTGGCACTCAAGCAGTTTATTAGGCTATGGTAATTATCTTATTATAATTTGGTAATGAGAAGATATTAAATTAAATCCATACAAAAGTGATGTTTCTGCCAAACTCATTCACTCCACTTCTTTTCACAGTATATGATGGATCTGGTTCCTGCTTGGAGCAGATTACAGTTTGCATCAGTGATGCAGTTTGCAACCGACACCTAGCACCTGCTCTTCAGGCATGCATGGCAGATCAGTGCAACAGCGATCACTGTCAGCAAGTAACTCAGCAGTTCTATGGAAGCATGCCGCAAAATGTCGCAGACATGTTAGCCATGTGTGAATGTGAGGCTTCAGATCAGAGCTGTCTGGATATGAAAACTACTCTGCAGGGGGGCATGTGTGGAAAGGAGGCCTGGATCTGCCAGGAGACAGTTAACCAGTGTGTGAAGGACAATAAATGCAGGTATGTTACTATTTTGTCCTTCTCTCTCTGTCTGACGCTGCAGTAATAATAATAACATAAGCAATGACTTGACACCATAAAAAGGTAAAAGAAAATATTTAAACAACGTTCATTCTTCATGTCATGGTTATGGTAAAAGATTTATAAAATAAAGTGTTTATTCATGTTATTTCTAACCCACATACTGTTTACATGGCTAGTCACTATGAAATATAAAAGGTTATAAGCTGATGTGAATTGTGCTCTGTTGATGTGCTACAGAAACCTGGTGGCTGCATTTACTGTGTGTGGCACATTCACACATTAATTGCTGCCATGTGTCAGGAGTAAATTGACGTGTAGAACTTAATGAAAAAATCTGCTGTCCCTTGTGCATCCTGTAAAACAGGATGGTGTTGGGGTGTCACAGTGAGCATTTTTCTAGGGAACATCTACAATTTGCATCCAATTAAGCTGAAATGTCAACAGCCAATTATTTAAAAACATTTAATATTCATGCTGTAATACATTATCAACCTAGAATACTGTATATACCATCTGTACAAACATCTGGAATGGCCCATATATTTTTCTAGAACACATTTGCAGCACAATTTAAATCTTATAGTCATCTTATAATAAGTGTATCACAGTCTGTACAATCCCAATTTCAAAAAAGTTGGGAAGCTGTGCAAAATCTACATAAAAACAGATGATTTTGCAAATCTTAATAGAACATAGAAAACATCAAATACTGGAACTGAAAAAATGTATAATTTTAAGAAAAAAAATAAGGTAATTTGAATTTGAAGGCGGCAACACCTCAGAAAAATTCAATTTGTCAGACCACAGAACAGTTTTTCACTTTTCCACAGACCATTTAAAATCAGCTTTTTAGTATCTTCTTCATATACGGCTTCTTATTTGCATGGTAGAGGTTTAACTTGGTTTTTGGGTCACAGACACTGATTTTTTGAAGTATTGCTAAGCCCATGCAGTGAACAGCATGTCATCACAGAATTACATTTTTAATGCAGTGCCATCTGAGGCCCCACAGATCATGGGTATACAATAATGCGTGTTGGTCTTGTCCCTTGCACACACAGATTTATTCTGGTTCTATACTATACTATGTACTGTAGATGATGATATATTCAAAGACTTTGCAATTTTACATTGACAAACATTATACTGAAGTTGTTTGACAATTTGTAGATGCTGTTTTTCATGGATCTTTACTTCTGAGAGACTCTGACTCTCTAAGATGCTCTTTTTATGCCAAATCATGATACTGACCTGTTTCCAATTTATCTAAACAGTTGCAAATTGGTCTTCCAGTTCCTCCAACCTGTTGTTGCCTGTGTCCCAATTTTTTGAGATGTGTTGCTACCATCAATTTCAAGATCACCTTGTTTTTTTCTTACATTGTTACATTACATATACACCCTCAGTTTATACATTTCATATGTTTTCTGTGTTCTGTTCTGTAAAATATTATCATTTTTATAAATCATTGCACTTTGTTTGTAAGTAGATTTTTTAACTTAGGTTGCACCTTCTTAAACACCCATAAACTAAAACATAACTAAAGCATTTTCTCTCATAGAGACCTGTTAAAAACATTTGAAGACAAATGCTGGAGGTCTGAAGAAGCAATGTGCAGCTACAGTGAGCTCCAAAATGTTGAATGCTTGACCCTGATGGATCCAGCCCTCATCCTTGGTGCAGATTCGGAATGTAAAAAGGCCTTCTTTGCCACACTGGGCACAGCACTGCACTATCCTTGTACATGCAAAGGAGTACACAGCAATGATCTACCTACGTGCAACAAGATTCATGATGTATTTCATAACAGATCACACTTCAGTGAGTATGAGTTGAGTTTACAAGATAAACACTTCAATTATAATATCAGTTATCAGTGAATATGTTTTAAAACATTTTTATGTGTATTCTAGAGATGTCTTGGAAACACATTAATGATCCTTCTAAACCCCCAGACATTAATAAATCTGAGCAAGCATGGGCAACTGGTACATTTTCATTTAAAATCAGCACTTTATTTTGATTGGATATTATTTAAATAAAAAAAAGTATAAGAATGTGGTTTGCAGTATTCTGACTATTGAATATTTTGTCTTTACAGATTATGTGTTGTATACATTTGCAACTGTGTTTGTACTTGTTGGGGTACTTGTTCTAGTAATTATAGTAATGCCTCTGACCATTAAAATGTGTAAAACATGGTAAGTACACCCAAACAATGTAACATTTGCCAAATCTCTGATTTTATGCTAACTGGACATATGAATTCTTAATTTTCTTTATTTTGTCTTGCAGGATGTTCAGAAGAAGAGATAAAAAAACATTTCAGCCAGCAGAAAAAAGTAACTGTGTTTTTATTCTCTGGTGTTTGTCCAGTAAATATGTGGTGTCAAAATCATACAAATCATACAAATCACTACAAACGATTTAGATGATTGCTCAAAATAATTTAAATTTTTCTTTTCCAAAGTGGTTGAATTTGTTGTTATGTTGACATACACTGGCAAAAAAAATGTTTGGAAAACACCCATACTCCTATGATTTCTTATAATGTTTTGTTGGTTTTATTCAACCAAATATTTGGATTAGAAAACACAATAACGCTTCCTTCTGCTTTCTGCTGCAGGTGCTGTCCTGATTTGATCTAGTTGCAGCATATCTCTGGAGACTATGATGTATACCTTCTAAGAAATCTTTCATTTTTTTGGCAAAATCTCATAAAGAATTACCTTTCATTTTCAATAGAAGTTTGGCTATAAGCTTCTAAGGAAAACTTTGCAAGTTTGCAGTTTCTAGTTCTAATTTATGTCAATTTCCTGATGGAGGAAGCACCAAATACAAACTCATGTTATTGTTTTATTGCACATTAATGTAATTCAAGATGTTTTAATACCTGGAAGGGCAGTCATAATTCATATAAGACCATCCACATTTGAATTTTTGGAAATAACACATTCTTTTTGAAGTTGATCACTGACTGTGTAGTAAAAGTGTTTTTGTTTTTTTTTATTTAACTGCTTATTATATTGTGACAGACGAATGAGGAACATGTTTTTTGTGTTTTGGTATGCATTTGCATTTCAGTGGAAATATCCAGTTATGTTTTGATGTTTCCAAAAGTTTTCTAGACAGTATATTAGTTATTAGTTAGTTAGTACAGAGTACAGATACTTACAATCTAGCAGCACTGTAAGGTATGACATCTTTTGTAGTGCACCCTGAATAATTTGTCTGTTGTAGAGATTTCTAAGAAGACAATGTGTGAACCTACAGGATGTTTTTCTTCTTTGAACCTTTTGTTTATTGATGTAAATGATGAATATTCAGATAAGATCAAATGTCTTTATTTATTAAAGTGACTTCACACTGACACTAATTATACTTTGCTAATGTGTTTGGTTGTAATGTGTTCTAGGCTGTGTCAGAAACCCATTTCGGTAGGCCAGTAAAACAGGCCTAACCACTTTATTTAGCTTTTGTGTATCTCTACATTTTTCAATGGTCATGCTGTTTAAAAACAACAAAATAAACTGAAATATACGCCATAATATATACATACTCTTTCCTTTCGCTATCAGAGACTTGTAGAATGTCAGATTATGGTGAAGTCAGTTAAACACTGTTTTTAACCACACAGCAAGAGAAATAACATACTGAAGATATATCTCATCTACACTCTCTGATTTGGCAGAGAGGCCATGCATAATTTTGGCACGGCAGCTGACTTGACTAATTATTCATAACTCCACACACCAACAGGAACGGATTAGAATTAAGTGAGATTATTCTCTAAACGTGAGTCAAAAACTTTTTTTTTTTTCTTACGGATTCCAAGTTTTAGAGCTACAGTCCTGCAGAATAATCCAGCTGTCCTTATGCGTCTTCAGCTCCATCAGATCAGAATGTCATTTTCATTAAAACCAAAAATCCAAACCTTGTGAAAACTTTTCCCTCTTGTAGTCATGTGTAAAAAATTGTTGCTGTCTGGAGCAGAATGCTAGGGGCCAGCTTGCAGACTTTTCCCTGCGCACACATCCACACATCCATGGGAAAACCCGGAACCGGATTTTTGTTATCTTCAATTTTCCTTGAGCAATAACTGAAATGCACTGAACTGGGTGGGTTGTGGGGAAAATCCGACCTGGTATTTGAATGTTTAATGGACTGTGTCTACAATATATTTCAAAACAAATTAAACCTAGTTTTGTTGTTTATTAGAACACGCGTGGCAGCGTGATACATACAGTTAAAAGCCCCAGTGCTGTTATACTCTATATCAGCACTCATGGAATGCCTCTTGTCCAATCAAATTGCTTTGTCGGAACTAATTGTTGTATAATATGCAGTTATACTCTGTTTATTGTACTTTGGTCATTTATAACCATAAACATTTGTTTTCACATACACTCAGGTGACCAGTGGAATTAAATTTTCCTTATTCCCCTTCCTCCCTTTCTTTACATTAAAACCAGCCCGTAGAGATTTCACCAATATAGATCAGCTGCCTATATTTTTGATAACATAGCCCTATATGTGTGGTGATTTTTATTAATAATTGCAGTGTTATGATTGGATATTTTCTACTCCTGGACCGACTCCACCTGCTTCTAAAGCATTACTCCCAGTAATAATATATTCCACCTGTGCTCGACATTGCGCCTGATTGCACCTGGTTTCTCCCTGTAACGCCAACACTGGTGGACACGCCCATAACCCCTTCACCTAGAGATATTATGTCTGAGTTTTGACAGGTTTTAGGAAAATTGGGCCCCAGGTCATGAATAATAAGCTCTAGCATGCACTCCCCAGTTGTAACTCAGACAAGACATCAGGGTACAAAATGACATCTGAAGTGTACAGAATAATAACAAAGTCAAAGGAAAACAAATTCAACTAAACTAATTAAACTAAAAATCCTAGACTGTACTTCCAGTCTCATATTGTCATGTACAGTAAGTAGAAAATCTTAATTTAAATTAAGTTAACAATTTGTGCAGACTTATTGTTTCCTTTAACACATACAGTAACAAACAATGCAACACTCTTAAATGTTCAGTGTAGGTTTGGTGAATACATCAAATTCATCACTAATGACCATGGTATTTACTGACACTCAGCTGCCAAGGCAGATTTAAAAAGTTCATTTTATTTTACCTTGTCTTTTGTGTGGCTGAGTTGATTTCAATATAATCAAATGAATCTGCCATCTTCCAGTTACAGCTTAGGAAAGTTCACTAATGCAGACAAAAGATTTAATCCTGTTTGATGTGGAAAACTGTTCACTGATGTTTTAGCTTCTTTAAACCAAAGTCTCACATGTTTCTCATACAGCTGAGGCTTTTTCAAATATCTTTTTATGGATATTTGTGGAATTCAATATCTGAATAATAACTTAGCAGCTGTGTGTGTGTGTGTGTGTGTGTGTGTG
>OMLM01003384.1:138913-156162 GCA_900302695.1 Helostoma temminkii
ACAACAAGTAGATACCTGGCAGATTGTTTTAGCTATGCTTCTTGCTGATATTGAATTTTTCTTGCTGAAAGGTTTTTAGAAATTTGAAACAATAACATTTGGCAAATAGAATTATTTTTGCATCCTGTACGTTCTCTAAAATTACTGGAATGCAATAAGGATAAAGCTGTGACATGTTAAGCAGTGTAAAGTAAGCCAGAAGCCATGTCGTCTTTCCTATTCAATTTCAAAGAAAACGTGAAACATCTGTTCCTGGCAACTATGGTACACCCATATGTTATGGATTGTTGTATATATGAAAGATGCAGAAAATGGGAGTTGCCAGGAATAATAATAGATAGTAATGAAAAACAAGAGCAGATTTGAATGTAAATGAGATGTGTATACCTTTTCATTTTGAAGTCCATCTCTGGGCCCAACTTCGACAATTTTAACAAATTGTGGATACTGATTGTCTGTAATGGTCTGGAAAAAATGTGGAAGTAAGTTAAGTTTTATTTATATAGCATAAGAGCTTAACATCTGCATAAAAGCAAATTCACCAAGATCAAAGATCTAAGATCTCATTCCTTTGGATGATTGAGGACATCTTAATTTTAAGACGACATTAGACAACAGACTGTGAAGTGCTTCAAAACTTGCTGAATTAAAAGCTTGCTTCACAGCAAGAAGATCCTGGGTTCGATTCCCAGGTCAGCCAGGATTTTTCTGTGTGTAGTTTGCATGTTCTCCCAGTGTTTGCGTGGGTTTTCTCTGGGCACTCCTGCTTCCTCTCATGGCCCAAAGACATGCAGTCAGGTTAATTGGAGACTCTAAATTGCCCGTAGGTGTGAGTGAGAGTGTGAATGGTTGTTTGTCTATATGTGGCCCGGCGATAGACTGGCGACCTGTCCAGGGTGCACCCTGCCTCTCGCCTGTACGATAGATAATGGCACTGGAACTTTTCAGAGAGAATGTGACATTGTTACGTTATTTAAATGATTTATTTTGCACATGTCATATTTAGAAACAATTTTGAAAAATGGCTCAGCAATTAATCAGTTATCAGAATATTGGCAGATTATTTCTCAGTTAATTGATTGATCATTTAAACAAAGCAGCCTATTAGAATTGCTTCCATCCAGACATAAAACCACATTAGTGAGCAGTAGCAAAGTAGTTTTACTTCTCACACATTAGGTACATTTTATCAATAATACTTAATCTCAACCGTTCAAGAAGTGTGCAGGAGATAAAACCAAAATAACCAAGACTAAGATGTTACATATTTTAAATACTGTAGTGATTTGATTCTCCGTAGTTCTCAGAGTATGTGATCAATGACCAAGCCTGTTGGTTAATTTTAAAGAACCACAAAGGACAGCCTTAAATATATTTACATTTCAATTACATTTGGCAGATGCTTTTATCCAAAGCAACTTACAAGTGAGGTACAAAACAAGCAAAACTCTAAGTCTGTATTTTTTAATATATAAAAAAGTGCATTTTAAGTACAAAAAAAGTCACAGAAAAGTTCTGTCTTCAGCAGTTTTTTGAATATTGGGAGTGAGGTTGCTGATCGTGTAGAGTTTGCATAGTATATAGTAATAAACAAATATTCTTATTGTTAAATTGTCAAACGATTCTGCTGAGGCAGAGACATCAAGTTACACATCAGAGAACAGACAGAAGTCTTTCTTTTGTCAAATGCAGTTTAAAAAAGTAAAGCCATTTGCCATTATTCTGTAGAGAAACTCCCCCTTAAAAATACACTGCTGTGTAAAACCAGAGCTGAACTGCAACCGAGGAGACCATTACATAAGCAGAACACAGCATCAGTGTTGTGGTCGGCTGGTGTGCACACTCTCTGTCATGATAGAGTCATGTGGCAGAGCATGTGCAGCAGATTAGAAGCAAGAAATAATAAAACAGCGCCCACCTTCTCCTCCAGCAGCCAGCGTTTCAGCCATGGGTATTCCCGTATGAGCTGCTCATAGCTCAAGCAGTGCTTGACTGTAGCGGGTACGTTACCCATCCAAATGGCTACAGTTCAGCCTGCTGTGCCTCTGTGTCCTGTGAGACCAACCTGCACAGATTGGTGCTACTACGTAGCTAATTGAGGCATCAGAGAGATGAGTATGCTAGTGCAGGCTGGATGATGGCGGCCTTGCTACGCGAGGAGATGGAATTAGACGATGGCTGCAGGCGGTGGAGGATGATTCAGCGGTTGCCATGGCAGCCACCTCCGTAGCAGATCAAAACAGAGCATGATGGGGGATGGAGAGTGCGAGAGAGGAAATGGTGTGAAGCAAAGTGGCAAACAGAGTGGCATGGGAGATAAGTGTTCAACAAAATGGGAATTCTTGTGGAAGCATTTTGAAGAGAGCTGTAAAATGTGAATCCAAAGAAAAGGAGCACAGGGCAGGAACAGGGAATAAAAAGAAAACACAATACAGTGATTTATTGAGCTGGATTGTGCAAAGCACTTTCTTCTATTCATTGTGGCAGCATTTCAAAAAAAGCACCAAACATGTTAGAGTTATTTATTTTTATCTTGATGCAACAACATGATTAGATGCATATTCACCTATGTGTTCTAGTGAGAATTGATGGCTTTAGGACAAAGGGCTGCTTTGATTGACCTAAGCAGTTGAGAGGTTTCCACTGCCTGACGTGCCACTGCTGCCAATGTCAACTGCATGGTGTAATAAAATCCCTTGTTAAAGCAGGGCAACATTTGCCAGAGAAAGAACCATTCTTCTGAACCCAGATGTTAACAATAGAGAGGCTTAATGAAGTCCTAGCATTCAACCATCTCACCAAGCTAACTGCTCTGTGATGAGAGACTTCTGCTTCTCTCTCAGGGGAGGGAGGTGACTCATATGATCAGCCCTGAAAAAGCCTTTTTTGTAGCAGACTTCAAGGTTGATGTCTATCAGTTGCCACCCCCTAAAATTTAAAATACCTTGCGGTGTATTGCCTCTAATTACTTATTCATGGTCCTCTACGTTACAGAAAAAAGGAGCAGCATTGATGTTTGACTTTTGAAGTACTGTTTTTAAATCTTTAATTTGTTGTCATTATTCTGCCAAAATTGTACATTGTACACAGTATTGTAATGGTTCATTCATTGGAAATAATTTCATGGTTTTAGTGGTTTGTTGCACTTCACATTCTTTTCAGATGACTGTAAATCTGTGCTTTAAATACACTAGAGGCTGGAAATGTCAATTCCATAATAAGCCTCCTATGGTGTTGCACAGTGCTTATTATGTATTATGCTGAATGTAGAATCATTCAAATAAAGGTGTTATTGAAATAATGGTAGCCTAACCAAACAATGCTTATCACAAAAATCAGTTGGTACTATAAAATAAGTAATTAATCGTTTGCTGTTTTCTTTCTATTTGCACAGGAATAGTTGGACTGAAAATGTGCCAGTGTTGGTAACTACAGCAATCACTTAATACTAACTGGCCTTTTAACTTTTTTATTTTAAGGTGACATTGCAGCTACAGTTTATCTTGACAAATACCAGCTGCAGAGAGTCACTTTGAAGAAGTCAGCTTCAGGGGCTTTGCTGTTTTTAGGAATCAATGTAATGCACGTGTGTGTCACTAGAGAAAAATGTGATAAAAAAAGACAAACAGATAAAAGACAAACATGAGAATGACACTGAAATTTGTTGTTTTACAAATTCACACAGATGTACATCTTCAATAAAAACTATTTTTCCATTGTGCATCTATTTAAAATAACACAAATTACGAAAATTGCTCTCAATTGGATGCTACTATTTCTATCTGAAACCTTCAATAAGTAGTAGTGTTACGAGACCTCGAACATCACTATGTTCACAAACAATTCAAACAGAGTGGGGACAATAAAGAGAAACAAAGTAGTAATTCAGTGTAATTACCAGGCTACTAAAACTCCAACTCGTTAAAACCTGCAAAGGCAGTTTAAGTTTTTGTAGATTAGGCAAACAAATACACTTTGACAGGAAAAAGGATGTCCCTGCGTTAGTTTGTAATCTCCTGAGAACAGTATATTTTACTCATAAGGGTTCTGGAGACCAAGCACATGATGAATGACTGAAAATATTAAATAAAAATCTGTGCAATTGTCACAACAGTTTCCTTAACTGGAACAAGAAAGGAACTATTCTCTTTTTTTTGTTCTAAGAAAGAAACAGATGTGAAAACAGTGCTTCATGGAGCACAGGTTTCGGCATGGCATGAAAGAGGTTTTAAACTCTTAGATATATACTGAAAACAAAGTGGAAGAAAGAAAACAGGAAACAGATTAAATTAATTTTCATCCTCCATCCGTCTTCAATTTCTACATCATGGATTTAACTAAGCTTTAACAACAAGAGAGTCCTGAATGAATAGTATGTTATCAACACCCTGAGAGGAATAATCATGACATAATTGTTCATAACAGGGGAAGGTGGAGGAGTTTGTTGGATATACAGTATGTAGTTAGAATGATTACATCCAGTCCCGTGTCAATAGACTACTTGTTGGTGGAGAATTTAAACTGAATTATGCATAAAACATGCTGGAAAAAAAGACCATGAATGCATGAATAATATCACACTTTTGTAAGGAAAGACTTTACCACAACACCTCATTTCCATTAAGTTTAACTACACACCAAGAGAAAAAGTGACCATGAACAAAATGTAAAGCCTTTATAAAAATAGCAGCCTACCTTACAGTTTCTTCAGGAAGGCTGGTCGCTTTGAGCCAACTTTCCGCAGCTCTCCTTGGAGACAGCATGTGTGTTACAGATTATCCTCCCTGTAATCATGCCGCTGAGCACCCCATGGCTTTTTGTCACAAAAGCCACTGACTGGTCTGCTGTGTTGATCGTATACAGGACTGTTGAACATTTATTTATAAAGTATTTATAAATAATTTCTCCTGCTCTGCACATTTGCGTAATGTGTTGCTTTTGAGGATGATGACCATTAGTCCATATTTAATAAGGAATGTGACTGAAAACACATTCTCACCAGTTAGCTAATCATTTGGCCACAATATGATCATATCAGTCATTCTGACATGCTGCAGTTTTCAGCTTTTTCTTCACAAAGACAATATTAACACAGCTTTGTGGCACATATATTCAAGCAGATGTTTCTAAGCAGCCACATATTTATTGTGCAGATTTTTATATTGTTCCATAGAGAGTTTCATGGCTGGATTACAACTCAGACTGGATCATAAAGCATAGAGATTTCCTCCAGTGTATCCATATCCTTGGTGGGAGAAATTGAATTTCCTAGCAAAATTTACAACAACCTGAATGCACATGAACTGGGTTAAGTGGTGGCTGTTGACATCTCTATTTGCTTTCTAAAGTAGTGCAGTAGCACGTTTTTGTTCATTGTTTTTATAATGGTGTGAGATATCATATGCATTTTGTTAATGAAATATATGATGTTGAGTCATCCAGCAAATTTACAGACTTTAAGTGGTACAGATATTTGGTACACATTTATTTTCATGTTCAATAAAAGAAGGTCCAGTTCTTAAATGTTCAAAGTTGTCAAACCTTAAAACGCTGTCAGAGTGAGAGGGCTGCCACAACGTGAGGTGGATGCTGGGTGGGTGTTTTCCTTTTTGGAGACACCAGAGCAGAAGGTTTTAACAGTTCACCTTTATAGAACAAAGTGTATTTATGCCTTGCTTTTGTTCTTCTTTCCTCTTTAGCATGCACCCAGAAATGCCTTGAGTCTCCTCTTATGCCCTGTTTTGGCAGTATGTGAAATGATGGTTTTAAAGGTTGGTGATACAGTAAAACAGCATAATTAATACATCTTTGGCTTCAGAAATATTTTAACAGCCTGTATATCTGTGCCTTCCATTTAAACCATTTTATTTTATGTCTTCCTTGACATAATTTGTATAATAGATGAGCACAAAAGTTTGCATTATGACAACTTCTATTTTTACTGATATAAAACTACAAAAGAATCATAAAAGACTTATTGTCCAAATTCACATGGAAAGGATGTTTTTCACATGCAGTGAAAAAAGGATTTGCTTTGAGAACAAACACATTTAAATACATTGTGTGATTAAATGCATTTACAAATGTATTATTGTAATTATTTCAGTAGTCCATAAAAAGCAGAGACCTGGTTCACTCACCTGATCTATACATTTAATCCAGTCTAAAAGTCGCAATTTTAAAATGAAGAGATGATTTAAATGCACAGGTGTCTTCTCTAACAGTAATAGCAAGTGGCAGTAGAGCTCACAAACAGTCTGCTGTAAGTCCAAAAACCCCAAAGACCCCAAAGACTCAAGGAGCTAATGTGCATATGTGAATAACAAGCAAACATAATTGTGTTTCAGCATTGCCCTCTGTAAGGACACATTCCTCACTGGTCCTGCTGCAGCCTTGTCATACCAAACAACATGTAAAAATGTGACCCATATGGTCCCCTTTTTCAAGAGAGACTGATTGAGCTGTATGGAAGTCACAGCCCACCCACAGAATACAAATAAGGAGAACCATGTGTGCGGAGATGAATTAGGTAAACTGCACAACATTTTTATTAGATACTATTTCACTAGCCTTGTGGATGGACTGCAAGGTGACACTTTGAAAATAAACTCTGAGTCACAGAAAGAAAAATATCTCTGGTCAACAGAGAACAGTGAAACACTGGATTACTAAACCAAGTGAACAATAACTATCATATTTTGTAGTTGTATTAGGTTGGTCTAACCTGTCTGCATTAGAACTAATGGTATTTTGAGCACATTGAGAGTGAAAGTGCAATTTCCTAGCATTTACTTGGCATGTTAAATTCTATGAACAAAATGTGTAAAATCTATTTGATTTTCGTTTTAAATACAAACGGTCATATTCAGAACACTCATCCCAACCGGTTGAGGCAGATGGCCGCCCACCCTAAGCCTGGTTCTGCTGGATGTTTCTTCCTTTCTTAAAAAGGGAGTTTTTCCTCTCCACTGTTGCCTAGTGCTTGCTCAAAGGGGGATTTGTGGGGTTTTCTGTATTATTTAGTTGTATTGTGAGTTCTTAAACTTTACACTGTGCCTTGAGATGACTTTTGTTGTAAATTGGTGCTATATAAATAAACTTGAATTGAATTGTTTACAAAATAATTACTCAAAATATCTTAAAATAAATATAATTAAACCACTAAAGGAAACAGGTGTTCTATGTTGCTGGGAAATGTTGAAGAGGTTTAGGATTAGGAAAAAAAATGTTATGGAAACAATATTTTTCCCTTTCAGTAACTAAACTCGTATTGTTGCATGATTTATACACATATTTGTTGCTAATTATCTTGGGTTATGTAGAAGTTTATAGACTTTAATAAAGATGGCAGAGGCGTCCCTCTAGTAAGTTGGCTTTAATTATTGATGGAAAACAAAACAGACCACAAAATATTGCAGCTTCATTGATTCCATATCTGACAGTCATATTGTTGGAGAATGTGAAGTTTCCACTAGCACGTACATGTCTGTTGGTGGTCTGACAAGATGGCTTGTTTCCAGCTTTTTATTTGTGTTTTGCAGTAGATTTTCTGCCGTTGATGGTTTAGACAAAAATGACTGAATTATCAAGCATTTGCGACAGTCAGACGGGACAAAGTCAGTTTAGAATTTCCCCTCATGATTATTTTCCTCTCAATAAAAATATCACATTTGCTGAACAAAACAACATTAACAACCAGATATCTGTTTCCTCAATCAGGAAGCGGTGCTTGTGATCGAAAGAAAAAGTTAATATCAGCACCTGGAAACACATCCTGACATTATGTAATTGTGTTTATGTAAGACCAACAGCATGTTGTGACATATACTGTAAACTTGACAGCATGACGCATGAATAATTCACCAGAAACCCTTCATGAAAAGTAAACTGCCATGGACCGTGACCTTTTTCCAGCTTGTTTCAGAAGTGGCCACTGGAAGTGATGATCTGATGAATGTCAAGGCACCTCTGACTCACTGCAGGCTGTTTTTGACCATGGGGATCTCAGAGGAGAAGGGGCCACTATATTAATCTGCCCTGAGTATGGCGGTTGTTACCCTTTCCTTTTATGTGGTCAGGAGGTTGCTGTTGAGAAGGCTGTGTAGTTTTGTAGTTAAATAGAAGCTCATTCATAGACGATCCCACGTTACAAAAAGGAAGAAATGTAGCTAAATAGAAAAAAAATCCATGATATTAAACAGTAGATGGGATTGTGAAGTGCTAGGAGTAATCATGCCAGGCAACAGCCCGCAGGAATGCAAATCAACCCTCAAGCCAAGAGTTAAGTTAGCAGGTGGCCTCTTCTATTCACTGAATGTCAACACTCCTTTTAGATGGAGCCCACATAACATCTGGGCAGGCCAGCCACTGCTTTTAATTAAGTGAAATACAGTCACTCAATGTTCTGCCATGTCAGAGAAAAAAAATGTTATAAAAGTGGAAGGGTGGGGGTAGAAAAAGTGCAACAGTACATATCCTGTGTTCGGCGAAGGTCAACACAGTTGTGTAAATAAATATTAATCCTTAACCTAATCCCTACATTTCCAAGACCATTGAAAATTCCTGCGTAACCAGAGTACTTCTCTGAAAATAGCACTTTCTCTTGCACTTTTTGTGAAGTTCTGCTTATCCTGACCCAGGATGAAATGCAACAAATTTCAGTCCGTTTAGTTTATGGTCATTTAGTTTATGGTCTTTACTCTGCTCACAAGGGTGAATCTTGGCTCAGATGTGATGGAAACATCCAAAATATGAGTGTATATAATGCAAGCAAGACAAGGTGTGCCATACACATTACATAAATCATGTGATGGATGGTATCTTTCCCCCATAATCTGGAAAGAATTGCTTACAAAATGACATACTGTACATTTCTCTGCTGGCAGTCTCATGATAATCACTGTTTTGAGCTGGCTTTGGAGGTCACAGCGTTGCTTTATTTCTACCACTGTACCACTAGCATTACCACTCCCCAAGAGCATGTCAACAGGCTTTGTGGGTGGACCCCTAGTTTATATCATACTTGTCAAACATTTATAAATCTAAGACGGTAGTCCAGCAACCATGTGTAAAACATCCACAACTCCAAACAGAAATACAAAAAGGACAACTTTAAAAGGGCTAAAGGACTTGCAGCTGAGGGAGGAGAAAAAGCTCAGAGATTAAATGCCTTTCTGCGAATACACTATTGTTTAGGTGATGATGGAAGAAAAACTGTGAAATAAAGTAAAGGCAAAAGATGAGATAAATATTTTAAGTGGTACTTTTATTAAAACACACAACATTTTACATTAAGATATACTTTCCCCAAACGTAAAAGCTTTAGTGCGGAGCAGAGATGTTTGCAGCTTTGATAAGACCACAGAGGAATGAGAAGAGTTATATGTATACACTACATGTAAAGCATTCATAAGTGATCACTCAACATAATAGGAGTTAATTCCACACAGACACAATTTCCTTTTGAGAATGCACTCTCTTTTAAAAACAAAAAAGCTGGCATGAAAAAGGTGAAACAATATCGGTGCTGAGAGACGAAGACAGCTTGGAAATAGTTTTGGGCAGTTTGGTTTATATTAGGGAAGACTATGTTTTTTTCCAGTGATCTAATTTGATTTAACATATTTCCAACAGCCTGTACGTGTTGTGATAGTTGTTCTAATAGTACCATCCTCGTTAATAAAATAAATTTGTGATGCTGCATTTTGTGACATTATTCTATATCTATCAGTCAGAGCGAGAGAAGCGAGCAGAAGCGGTATCAACCTTATATATCATGAGGACTCCAGTGACAGGTTTACTCATTAATTTATCACACATACATAACTATGAGAGAGTATATGCCAAGGGACACAAAAATTAAGAAATAGCTGACGTAAAATAAATCAGGATTTTGTCCTAATCATTTAAATATGACAATATTCAGTGCTATTTAAAAGAAAACAAAAATAAATTAGGTAATAAAACTTTATATACATAATACTGTACATCACATCACACCTGCAGCAGATGTGTTTTCCAGCGATTCCCTTACCAGATAGCATAAATTAAGGTTGGCCTCTTCAACTAATGGCAACCACAAGACCTAACTACCATATTTCTATATTTCTTGAGGATAACATTTGAGCTGTCATCAAAATAAAGTACTGATATTGCGTTCAGCTTGGTTGGAGCACAGCATGGCTTTGGCACATTGTCAGGAAACATTAAATGGACCTGTGAACGAAAGCATAAAGTAGGATTAACAGCGGTTTTTAAAGAATTACAGCTTCTAAGAATGTTATGGTAGCGTAAATGGTTTAACTGCAGTAGATATGTGCAGGACACTCTGAAGAATACCTACCAGGGTTTGCACTATGGCATGATTTGTTGCGTTCATGTGTGCGTTGAGTGGAAAGGAGCATTCACCATCACAGTAAAAAGCAGCATAACCCTCAGGTGCGATGATCCAATCCTAGACAAAAAGAATTTAATTCCTTTATTTGAGACAGGATTTGTTTTCACACTTTTAGCATATGATCTAATAAAAAAATGTCAATTCATTGTGTTATTACCTGCCATCCCAAATCTCGAAAACTGACATAAAGTTCATGCTTCTTGCAGGCTTGCTTTTGTTCACTGGTGTTATAATCTGTAAATAAGTTTATTTATAAAGGAAAATTATGTTTGGTTATTAAATAAAGCATACTGTAGAATTGTATAATACTTGTGTAAATACAATAAAACCATATACAGTACAAATATAATTTTTTGCGAATTAAACAAAACCATCAGTACTGTTTATGAGTACATTAACACGATGCTTGGTATTTTCCAATACATATTTAACAAATAATGAATATTAGACCAAATTGGACTAACAGTGGAGCTGCAGAGAATCATTGTGATAGATTATAAATTATTCCTTGGAATTATTAAATAAATGTGGTGCATTAAGGACTAAGCTGTTGTCTATTATCGTTCAGTCTCTCTCAGCACTGATCTATTCACAGCTATGTTATTTGAGTTTAATACAACTGACACCCAGAAAGACATCTTAACTAAAAGAACTCGTACCTCCAGTTTTTGGTGCCCTAGATGATTCTTGTTGATTAGCAGATTTATTGCGACTCTTTTTTTTCCCACCAGTAGCTCTCACCGAGCGAAGCAACACCCCGCTGGCCTTGAAGAAAGCAACCAGGAACGGCTGTTTGGACTGGGGCCCGTTCCTCCCAATGATTCCAGCAGATTTTATGTTGATACTTCGTCCTTTAAAAAACAGTAGGTAAATAAAACTTTCAAAACAAAATGTGGGATGTTTTAGCATTTTATGGCTGCTTCCAAGCTGAGCATCTTTACAAACGAAAAGATTAGAGCAAGCCATTCATCTTCTCATGTGGATTTATAGTATTTGTATTTATTTATAGTCTGTTTATTTAAAATAAATAATCACGATGGACAGGCTGTCATAAGTCTTATTTGTCCCGAAATCAGGGAAAATATATTAACAGACACTGCGGGTTGTCTCCAACGATCAAAATTTCCTGAAGAGTCTGAAATAAATCTGTGGAGGTTACTGCAAAAAGAACAAATGTTAAATTCATAGAAAGAATAACTGAACTTCACTTGCCATCTATAGTCTCCACACAGAGCTGCAGGCCCAAGTTCTGCTGTGGGTTCATCACCCAGTGGTTACTGGTGGCTGTGATATCAAACACTAGCCAGCCTCCATCAGATGCCTGCACCGTTTTGAAGTCAAGCAAGAAAGTCTCTGCATCTCTGGAGGTAAGAGAAAGCAATGAAACACACATCTGTTTTAAATAACCCACAATTAAAATAACTACATACTTTGACAGTCAGCACATACATGCAAAAATAAAAACATCTTATTATTTAAAATATAGCATTTTAGTCTCTGTGATTATGCTTTTAAGATGATTGTGTATGCTTTTAGACCAGTCCTGCTTAAACATATGGTGAAATCCATGTGAAAGCTTAGTGCTTGTTACATTGCGTTAAGCCGAGCTAATCTTTAAAGGGACACAAAAAAGAAACCATGTGTTTCTTTGAGGCCTTTTAAACTGAATCCTCAACCAGATCGACTGGAACAGATAAACAAAGTATCACTGAGTGATCACAAATTGATGTTTTATCCCAAACACTGCAACACAAAGCCAACATTTGCATGGCTTTTGTTTGTTTGTACATCTCTTTATGCTTTTGAGACCAAAGATTAATCTCTCAATATTGAAAACTGTTAAATTGCTTATTTAGTAGTTATTTTGTGTGCAAGATTTGAACTGAAGCTAAACAAGATAGAAACTGGCAGAGTTGTAGAAGAACATTAAGTTATTTGATGGGCAAAACATCTCAGGAGTTATGAATTGTGTATATCAGCCATTGTGTAATTTTACCATGGGTCTGACATAAGGCATCAATCAACCCTTAAAGTTCTGCTTCACAATTTACATTGGATTCCTTTCAAATGGCAGATTGAATAAGGCAGTGACTGTGCAGTTTTTGTGGTTACATGGTTACATAGTTGGAGAGAACCAAGATTTTCCACATGGCCTCCACAGTTCAGGACCAATTCATGTGTTTATTACAGGTGTAATAAAACTAAACCTCATGTGGCATTCCACACAAGGTTAATCCTTATGAGTGACATACGGCTGAACTTCCTTTTAAAAAATTCAGCATTAATCTTACGTATTCCCACAGCAATATCCAAGAGGAAAAATGTTTATCCTGCCCATTAATCAGTGATTACTGGTACAGTTTAGAGAGTGAGTTCAAATGAAGGCATAAAAGAAACAGGGGTAACTCCTCTTTTTAGACTTTTTAGATATTAAAACCTGTTTATAGTCATATACCACTATTCTCCATTAGCAATTCATTTTTAACAGAAAATGTTCAGATCAGGTTGGTGAATACAGTAAAGCGCCTTATGGACTTTTTGACCACTATTACAGCAGCATTATGAAGAAACAGGTTTTAAGAGACACGTGGTTGAAAATTAACAACTCAATTGCAAATTGGTATATAAACATAACTTTGTATCTAGTTAGATTTAATACTCATACTCGTAGTCAGTAATAAAAGATTGTAAAGTATTGTCATAAAGTGAGGGGAGACATGATAGCAAAAGTCCCCAGATGAAGATGAAATGGGGACTGTTAAAGTACGCTGTTATTTTTTTAAAGGCTTAACACTTGAATTCAGTGTTGAAACAGAACTTAGCCACACACTGAGAAAAACTTGAGCAAACTATTCCAAGATCACAAATTTCAGCTGTATTATTTTCCAAGCGCCGTAGTTTTAAAAGAGTTGCTCTTCTTTGTGAAACATACTATTTCCTATAAAATGTGTGTAAAAACTTAAACTGAGCAGTCTTCCCCTTTAAGATGGCAGAGTCCATTGACTTGGACCTTTTCAAAGCCCAGGAGGGCCATATCTCCCCTTCAATCACCCACACACATTTTTGGCAAGCAAATGTGGGCCCACTTTTAAGTGCACCCTTGTGTATTCAGATATGTCACGGTTTAAACTTCCGAGATATTGTTAAGACAGGCAGGTGGTGGGCATAACATTGACCACAGGAGCACCCGGGGGAGCCCCCTCCCCTCTATTATGGGCCCTCATGGTTTCATTTGGGACGTGGCCAGTTTGGCAGGCAACACAAGACGAGTGATAACTGATGGACCTTCCATGCTACATAAGTGGCCAACTTGCTAATGGAGTTCTCTTTATCCGAGAACTATATTTGTAAGGCAGACATGGTGCGAATGAAGGAGAACAGAGTTGGATATAGACGGATGTTCTGTGTGAGTGGAAAGTTTCAGTTGTATAAGACAAGAGCTGTTGACTACTTCGTTTTTTTTAAATAAGATTACTGCATGGGATCAAAGTACAGCTGAAGTAATAGCTAAAGTATTTTTGTTTTCATTAATTTGCAGTTTCAGCTGGGTGGTGGTTGCAGTCTGCTTTGTATTTGACAGCATTTAAAGTAACTGAGAACAGACTTGATGCAGATTTTTAATATTTGTGACTGAGGATATAATATGAGGAAAAAATGAATTTTCTGTAAAATGTCAAAATCAACCTCAGTTGATGCCCCAAAATGATCTATTAATCATCATTACAAGAAATACTGCAATATTTAATGTAGTGCTGTCATGCTATAAAAACAAATATAATAAAAAAACATATTTATATTATCAGAATTATCAAAAGTAAAAGTACAACAGAAGAGCCAGAATAGCCTCTTTGTTTTGTTGCACTTCATTACATTACATTACTGGGCTGAAATGACTACTTACAAAGTAGCATCTTTTTGTAAACAGGCCTTGTGTTTTACATGTAAAATCCTAATTTACAAAGAAACTAGTAACTATATCTATCTGTAAGATAATTGTAATTGTAGTAGATATAAATATTTTCATCTTCATCTGGCATTTCTTGGACTAGAAGTATAAAGTAGATCAAAAAACTCAACTAAGGTGTTGGGTGCTTAGGTGCTTCAAAAGTTTAGTTTTGAAGCACCAGTTTAGCACAATACCTGAGTAAATGTGCTTTGTGACAGTTCAGTACTGGTTGATTTGCTACTTACTCATTTTGATATTCCTTGATGACTTGATATATAGTGACCTTCAGAGTGATATTGTCGTAGCGGGCATGGCTGCGGTCCTTATAGATCCGAAACTCTGCAGCAGTCACTGCCTCTCCCTCTGGGATCTGAGTCAGATCAAATCGAAACTCCTTGTAGTGTCTTCGTTGGTGAGAAAAATCTTTATCTTTCTCCACTAGAAAAGAAAATGTTTTTGTTGTTTATTTTACTTGCAGTAAAGCTCACATCGATCGAAAAATATGAGCTAACCTCCTGAACCACTGCATATGTTGCTCAAAAGAGAAAAAATGTCAGCATTAACACACAGAAAAAGAGTGATTTATCACATCTTCTTTTACATTCCAGGTCCAATCCAAACATTTTGACTACCAACAAAAGCACTTTCCAGTTCATTAAATCAGTCAACTGAATACAGGTAGCAGTTCCCAGACAGGCTCTCTACTGTGTGCCTAACTGCATTCTCTGGCCATGATGAATGGGCTGTCAGTTAAGAAAAACAGGCTGATTTCAATTAAAGACACTTTCGTCTGCTCCTCAAGTGAAAGAAAAGACTAGAAAGGATTCTTCAACGTCATGTGAACATCTACTCTGACCTCATTTCTGACCTTACACTGACCTCCTGTAGGTTTCATACAATGCAACGAGAGTGCTAAATAACCTTTAAACTAAGTATTTATTCTATAAGAAGAAGTATAATAAAATAAAAAGATCTTTTATGCCTCTGATATTTGAAAGTCTTTAAAAAGTTATATTGTATGATTATTTAATTTTCTCCATGTAAATAAATAAATTATATGAACTGCTTTATTTTTCAAAAGCCTTTCAATACAATTACTTCTCTAACCACATCAAGGAGCCTCAATGTATCAGCGCGATCAACAAGCAGACTAAAGATACTTTGATGCTCCTAAAAAGTGACCACCAACTGTCTGACCCCAGGCATTCTCTGACATCTGTGGCAATATCATCTAGCACATTTCCCTGATACTTTATCAAGTGAGAATGCCTGTGGTTACTTAGCACAAACAGGTCAAAGGACAGGTCTGACTTTTACCCACTGTGCATGTTCCATTATATTAGACATGGGCAGTAATCTGAAGCAGAACTGCCACTAAGAGCATAGAGCATTTAACTTTCCAATAGTATTTGATTCTCTAATTGCTAAAGATTCAAAACTTCCTCCCAGTGAGGATAAGCCATGTCCATTGTTGCATATTAATTGGATTCAGCTCATTTAGCTCATAGTATCCTTGTTTTGTTAATCACATTAATAGTGTGTTTCACTATTACATCTTTACCTCGCTTACAAAAAATATCAGGTACACACCAGGATTTATAATAGCTACTATAATGGCTACTGTAGCTTGTTATGCATACATTTATTTCATAGAAATGTTGCATAGACTCTTCTTAAGCACTTGAGATCGGTAGCTTTATTTGAGTGAGTACTGTAATAAAGACAGAGGCCCATTGAACACTTCCCTGACAGTCCCCAGAACGACAGCAGAGCTTTCAAGGCTGACAGTGTACATGGCTTGGTGTAGTAGTAAGTGGAAACAGATGGGCTCAGGCCAAGGTGAGGGATTATACTCCCAAGTAACTCTACACAATTTACATTTACATGTTTTGGTTTACATTAAAGCAGATTAAATAGCTAACACCACAGTTCTGACATTATGTTTAATGTGAGAACATGGCATTACAATCAACAGAAGATCACTATTATTTTATGGTGACTTAGTATTTAATGTATGGTTCTGTGATGCTGTATCATATTCCACTTTTCCATGTGCTATATTTAAAATTAACACTTTCCCTGCTATTAAATGTTACAATCACCACAAATATGAAGCATAGGCCTACTGCTTTCTGTTAGTGACACAATCTCAATTTATACAGACATCAGTCACTATCACTCCCCCTTTTAACTACAGGAAATAATTTAGACCAATTTTCTCAAGGTCAGACAGCCATCTGATAAGTTGCTCTGAACTGTAGGGTTATGGGTCACAGCCACTGAACAAACAGCACCATTACACATGTCAGCTGCTTTTTAATACAAAGTAGCTTGAATTGGTGAGGTCAAAATGCTGAGCTTAATTCTGCTGAACAAAACATTTCATACAAGTAGCAGTAACACCTCAGAGACCAGATGACTGATGTCTGAAAATGTGCTCATGACATATTCACGTTCAGAAGTATAAGTTGCAAACAATGCTAGCAAGGAAGTCAACAATTAATGCTCAGCACATTTTTACACACAGGATAGTTCAGATTATTTAAACATAATCTATAGTCTATGTGTCAAATTATTTTGACACAGACTATAGATTATGTTTCTATAGTCTATGTGTCAAATTATTTTGACACAGACTATAGATTATGTTTAAATAATACTCCACTTATATGGGCCTGACTCCTTTAAGACAAAGATAAAGGCTGGCTTCCATGCTGTCAGGCTGCGGTATCTTCTTACATTTCCTTGTCTGCAGTGTACTGTCAAGAAAATTACATCTAGTGTACAAAATATTTTTACCAAGTTGCTTATAGATCAAATAACGTGAGATCAAATGACTACAGAACACTCTTTAAAATCCTGTGAATTTGAGAGGAATGGACATGTGAAACATTACAGAGAACAGAG
>OMLM01003384.1:156182-166693 GCA_900302695.1 Helostoma temminkii
CAGATGAGAGTTTTATCTAGATTAATACAATTAATTCATTAATATAATATAATAATTAAGTATTAATTTTGAATTAATAAAACATGGGGATGACAAAATTAGGTCCTATAACGGCACTTACCTAAATTGACAAAACTCATAACCATGTCTGCGTCATTGAGAAAATTAGTGTCGTGCGCTGAGGTGAGTGCGGGGCTGTGGCCTAACAGAGGAGCCGCTCGGTACGGCTGTGGGACACGGGAGTACGCGGTTTGCTGGGGGCTGTAGTAACCTTTCCTTGAGTGCCCTTGAGCCTTAGCACTGAAGCTCTTCACTGCGCCCTGCTGCGCCCCCTCCTCCTCTTCCACGGCCATGGCGTTGTACAGGTCGAGCATAAACAGTGGCGCGGAGGACGCCTGTTTCCCCGGAGAGAAGGGCCTCGGCCGGTGGGGCAAGCCTAGGATGGAGAGGATCTCTCTCTGGATCTCTTTGCGTTCGTGATTGCGCAACCTCCTGTAAATAAAACTGGAGTGCACATGGTTGTCACTTAACCCGCAATGAGCGCAGGACAGAAAACTCAAACAGCTCCACGCAAGTCCAAGTACAGCACGGTTCATAGGTGTAAGCGCTGTCATCTTGACAAATAGCTCACTTTGGCTGTGAAGTTGAACTACATCGCACGCTGTGAGACAAACAGCCTATATCACTGCCAGTACGGATTCATAGACTTTCCATATTTGCCAGATGCACCACAACTTTATCGGTGGTAACTGTGACTTTTACTAGTCCTTCTAAAAATTAGACAAAAGTGGCCGCTCCTCTCTTTTGTGCGGGATCTTCCAGCAGATATTTACTCCTTCAGGATCCATCCAAAGTCACACCAAGTATTTATGGAGTTGTGACCCAGTCCCTCACCTTACTCCTTTGTGATGAAAAAACGTGTAGTTACGCCCATAACGACGAGGGATAACCCGGAATTTCCAGTGGATGAAATGTGTTGAACTGTGTCAAAACTGAACAGAGAAGAACTCTAGACTCATGCCCCGACTAGCATTTTTCTTTTTTCCCTCAGAGAGTCTACTGGGGCTCGTTGCCCTCTGAGTCCATCCCACACTCAACTTTTGTTTTTTGCATCCACCTCTAGCGGCCGCAATAAAACTTCAGCCCCGTCTCATGATGAATGCTGCGGCTGAGGAGTGAAAAAGGAGACACTTGAAATCCGAGAGCCCGTCTTAACGAGTGAAAGAATAATGACAGAGCCTTTTAATCACCTCAAATTATTGAACTCGGTGTGTTTATGAGAGAGGACTCCAGCTGTACCCGCGGACAACAGCCACGATTCCGTTTTGATGGGTTTGAACATGATCCACTGGGATTATGTAAAAACATTTGAATAAAATCACCAACATACAAATGAGCATGTAGCCTAATGTGCTTCTGTTCTAACATTAATAATAACTTTCTAACATGAAACCACATAGACTTCACAATCCAGCCTCATAATTAGCACATAGAAATTACACAAAAAGCAAAAACTGAATATGGAAAAATCTAAATGCCACAGACGAGTCTTCTCAGATCATTAAGTAAAATAAAAAGTGTGGGCTAATTTAAAACATGAAAAGTCAGATGACCGAGATGAAAAAGAAAACTCCTACAGAGACTAGGGACTCCTGTGCAGCCTGTGAATGGCCACATAGCGCTATCTAGTGTACAAACACACAACACTGAGATACAGATCATGATTGATGATCATGATTTTGTTCTGACGTCATCAGACTTCAATCTTTTTGATGGTGCGGTTAAAATAAAAAAAAGGACAACAAACACCACTACAAAACAATTTTCCACCAGAAAGAGAGATGAGATCTGTGAGTCTGAAGCCTGAAGCTTAATGCTCAAAGGACAGCACAAGCTTCATTCATAAAGCTTTCAGCTTTTTTTAATTGTAGTAAAAACAAGAACGATTCATACAAAAGTCACCTTAACAAAAAAATAATAAAATTACAAAAAAGCTGTTTAAGACATGTCACTGCTGAAATACACAGCGATAACTCTTATAAATAACAATAAAATACATACTACAGTAATGAAGGGTAAACCTCAGGGAACGAAAATGACTTCAATTGTCAAACTGAAATGTCAGCCTGTTCAGAGGTGGTGAACCTTTTAACATTTTAGCTTCTAATTGGAATAAAAATGACGTATGGTGATGGAGGAAAGTGCTAATTTATCATGGGTTATACACAATAGTAGCTGCTGTCATAAGTGCTTAACAGTCACACTCGAGGCTTAAGGACACAGACTTACAGCAGCTTATAATCAGCTACATGATATCAAACTCACAGTCTTGTGCTAAAAAAAATACATTTTAACATAATGTATAAAGATATGATTGACTGGAAAATTATAGATTTAAGAGGTTGTGTGTTTTTGTTTTTAGCACCCACTCAACGTGTAGGGAACACTGAAGAGTGAGTGCTGTATATTGATTTTTGATTGCAATGAGGAAACACTAGGCGGCATAATGGGCTAATGTCTCAACCATAAAACCCAGAAAACATTCAGACATACATGCAGGGCCATTTTTAGGCAAAGACTACTTAGGTGACCACCTAGGGCCTCACCAGCTGGAGAGCCATCAAAAGTAGAGAAATAACATTTAGTAATTGTTCCTGATCTATTTTTAAAAGCCTGCTCCTCACTCCCACCAGCTCTTTTAAATTAAAAAACATTTCATAAAACACCTGAGAGGCAGCTACAGACAGACTGTGACGTGCTGCTTGTGGTCATAGTAACTGGGTTATATATGTTCCATACAAACATCAAGCTACAGCACGATCCACCCAGTATAAATCATAATGTGCTAAAGATAATACCGCATATGCGCATGTGTTTTTAACTTTAGTCATGTAGTAATTGAATTGGTAGATTTAACAAATAGGACATTCATATAACATCACAAGATAGATGGATACGAAGGATAACCCAAACATTTTGATATACAGTAGGACTAGGTTGTTTCTACAATTGAAATGACAGCATCAAAATCGCCTCACCTCTCACCATTAAACTCCTTTCAGTGTCCGTTAAACAACAGCAGCACTGAAGAAAATGAACTGTGAGTTATTTTGGATCTGCTTCAGTGATATTTAGCAGATGAGCGGTACTCTAGTGCAGCTGTTAGTCTGACACTTTGTTCATGCTGAGGTTACGAGTGGCTGTCTGAATCCTGTGCAGACCTTTTTGCTACAAAAAGTCCACAATGACATATTCCTTCTTGGTCAAGGTCCAAAGTTTGCACTAAAACTTAAGTAAAAACATGAATCAAATTAAATTAAATTACAAATTACATTATAAAATGTGATCAGGACAGCTATAGGTGAAAGGCTCACATTTAAAACACCTCATCTTTGGTGTATAAATGACAGATAGTGTCATCCAACGACACAGATGAACAGTGATCCGATAATTCACAGATAGTAATGAGGCTATGCTCTGTGTCATATCCTGAATATAGTTAATAAATAAAATTCATACAGTCATTTTGGAAAGTATCCACTTCTTGCACATTTTAGTGTATTGTAAATTAAATTTTAATTGTAAATGTAAGTTATTATTGGCATAAAGTGCCATTTTTCAGTCAATTTACAGTACACACAATAACAGTGTGAAAACATATTTTTTCTCTAGAGTCATTAAAAATCAAAAATGGAAGTATTCACAGCCTTAATTCAGCACTTTGCAGGTGCCTCAGTGGCAGTAACAACAGCTTTAAGCTTTCCTGGGTACATTTGTGGAGCCTTCTTACTCCTGGACTTGGGCAGTTTTTGCTCCATTTTTTTTTCTTCTCAAGCTCCACCAGATTGGATGAGAAGTATCAATGAACTTCCATTTTTAGGTTTCTCCGTGGATGTTCTATAGGATTTAAGGCTGGTCTTTGCCTGGGGCCACTCAAGGACAGTCAGAAAACTGTACTGAAGTCATTGTGGCCTGGCCTTGGCTGTTGCATTGGCTCACTGCCATACTGAAAGAAGAATCCCATTCTCAGGTTTCATGCTCTCTGCATCGGGTTATCTTCTGTATTTAGCTGCAAACATCCTTCCTTCAGTTCTGAGAAGTCTTCCTGTTCCTGCCACTGAGAAGCACCGCTATGACAATATGCTGCCAACACTTAATTGGAATGGCATGAACCCGGTAATTAAGATATTGTTTGCCATAATTCTTAGAGTAACGCCCAGAGAGTTAAGATTTTGCTGTTGAGATGGTCACCCTTCTGGCAGGATCTCCCATGTCTTCCTCTGAAGTTCTGTTAGGTTGACTGTTGTGGCCTTAGTCGTCTCTCTGACCAAAGCCCTTGTAGTTTTAAAGCCCCACAGTGTCCTACTGTTTCAAAATTTTCCTAATTCAAACTTCCTTTATTTTACAATGATTTGGACAGCCATGTTCATGAAGACACTCAAAGGTTTCAAACTTGATTTACATCATTCACTTGATGCATTTCTCTCCAAAGTGTCTACAGAGAGTTCTTTGTACAGTTCTTCAAGGCTTTTCTTCAGGTTTTTGTCCTGACATGCAGTGTGAAGCATGGTCTCTTACATATATCACATCTGAACATAATAACAGCAAAGGGTGTGACTATTTCTGTAAAGGAAAATAATCAGTTTTTGATTTAAAATAAATTAGTAAAAAAAAGTAAGATTTTCTTTCCAATTTAAGGTTAAATTTACAATGCAACAAAATGTGCAAAACATTTCCAAACTTTCCAAACAGACTGTACAAGAACTAACTAATTAATGATATTGATCATATGACACAGAAGATTAACCTTTTTAAATTTTAAATTATAAAGTATTGTAAAATTGCCATTAAATACTTCACTAAAATCTTAGATCCCTCAGAGGTGCCAGAGAATTTTGTTCCTCGACAAGAGCATCCAAATGTTCAAAAATGGCCCTGCATACATGTCATAGTTCAAGATGCTCAAATAAGAGGTATAATATGTAGCCAATTATTAACTACACCAGTAAAACCTAAAAGCATGTTCAATGATATCTGAATAATAATACAAAACACCAATAAAAATGGGATAGGATCTAGTTCTGCTGATTGACTTATCACATAAAAAGTGTTAGAAGAGGTCCGTTCTGTTGCCATGACAGAGAGAAACTGCTAAGATGAGATCTTCCTGAGAATGACTGTTTGTTCCACATCAGCTTTAGGATGGTGCCAGCTGTGGCGTTGCACTATGTCAATAGTTTGGCCCTTTGCTGTAAGGATCCTGCCTCATCATGCTACCGTAGCACATGGATGGATCACACACCCCAGGTTGGCCAGGGATGCCAGGATTACCACTTTTACCCTCTGCTCCATTTCGACCAGGGAGTCCAGGATTACCTGGGGGACCTGGTTTACTGTACCCCGGAGGGCCCATTGGACCTGTGGAGATAATAGGAATGTTAGTAGAAGTAGACACCATAGAAGAATGTGACATTCAATATCATAGTGTAAATCCTATCTTTGAAATCAGCTGTATAATTTGCCATTGCATTTACCTGGAGGCCCAGGTGGCCCTTGATCTCCAATAGTGGTTCGACCAGGACTGCCCTTCTCACCCTGGAGACCTGGTTCTCCTGCAAACACAACTGTACTATTTAGAGCATCCACCAAAATAAGTTTAATGACTTACTGATGAATTTGATGCCAGTTTTACCTTTGAGTCCATCGATACCAGGATGGCCTGGCCGACCTGGGTGACCTGGCTGTCCCCTGGAGCCACTAAGTCCAGGAAGACCACTGAGTCCCTGGGGCCCAGTTGGACCTGGAGGACCAGGAGATCCAGGCCTGCTTTGACATCTGGTGCAGCTACTCCGTTGGTTGCTCAGCAACAGTAAAGGCAGCTCAGCTAGGACGATTGAACATGAAAAGATTTCTCATGCATGATGAAAGCACACGAATACACAGTGAGTTAGTTTCTAATGATACTCACACTGAATCATCTCTCTGCAAATTTGCCGAATGTGATTATCTGACATCTCATTTGCCTGTGATAAAAAGAGATGGATCATATAAATTTTCAGTGACCATACATTCGGAAAATATCATTGTGATAAAAACATTATGAACAATAAAGTTGTAAGCAAAACATGTATCACCCAAACAGATCTTCCTTCAGGTCCAGGTGGGCCAGGAGGACCCGTGTTCCCCTGCAACCCTTGGGGACCTGGTGGGCCTGTCTGACCTGGCTGTCCAGGCCGTCCCACTTGACCCTCTTGACCTCTCTGCCCTGGATCTCCTGCTGTCCCTTTCTGGCAGGAAGACCGCCACAGTGTTAGAAATACACATGATAATTCAGGTTTAATGTACAGTAATTAAAGCATTCAGCTTAACATACCTCTCCTTTAAGCCCCATAGGACCAGTGGAGCCCTGTCAATCAAAGTCAGGATAAGTAATTGAAAAATAAAGAAGGAAGCATTCAGAAAGAACAGGTGCACTTCTCTGGCACTATAATGAAGTAATACAGTAGTTTAAAAAAATTAGCATCTTCAGTATCTTCCCCAACAAAGGAAAAAGGGCAGCACCAAGAGTTAAAACAAGTAAAACTCACCCAACAGATCAATTATCGATATGTTCATTTAGAATCAGCAGGCTGCTGTGTGTCTGCACAAAGTCTTCTTCATGCATGCCAACAGTGAGCTAGGCCATGTGGGATCATTGCTTTTAGTTTGTCAATCTAAAACATTTCTTTTTGTTAGATCTTCACTACAAAGCAAAAAACCACAAGAATGCAATTGGACCAGGCTGCTATTTAATGTAAACCAAGTGAATGTAATACCAGTGCAGTGTTTGGCCTTGGAGCTAAAAGCATTAATGGATGTATTTATGTTTCTATTTGCAGCTTTAGTTTTTGTTCTTTTTGGCCAATATATTGAACATGGGTGATAAAGCATTTCAACCGCATTGGTAGAGTTTATGACCCGCTGGTGATAAAATGTTGACACAATCAACACATAGTTACGTCAGTGAAAGTGGGTGTGATGTATATGGAAAAATTATATGGCCAGTTTAAACATTCACTGTACCAAGAAATCCAAGAAGAAAACATTTCCTTCTAATAAGTCAAGCTTTAAGTGGAAACATAAAGCGCTTCATACATCACCACATGGTGGCACTATCTACTCAAAAACTTCAACTGGTCCATAACCAGACAGTCAGATTTCATTGACATACTATAAATAGAAATAGAACATGCCCTTGATGAAAGTAATGGATATACTGAATTTCAAATTACTGAATGAATCTCGGTGATCAGCAGTTTGAGCCACGACGTGTCAGTGTTTGAAAATACAACTCTGAGTTTTTTTTCAATATGTTTTTCCTACTAGTGCCTAAGTGATCAAAAACTCACATGATCCCCTGGCAGGCCATGCTCTCCCTTTTCACCTTTCAGTCCCTGGTGAGAAAATGACAAGATTCATATGATGAGATGATTTAACCCACCAAACCTACTTTAACCTCTTCTTTTTCTACTGTAGGTAGATCTGCAGGTTAAATATACATTCAAAACATGATGATCAATGTGTATGTATAATAGGATTTATTAGTGTTAATGTATTTTAATGCATTAACACCAGGTTTCGTGACAGAAATATGATTCTGTTTTCTTGTTGCGTTCAAAAGTTGATTTAGTTTTAATGACATGAAACTGACCCACTTTAGTGTAAAAACAAGCTGGAAGTCAGCAGAACAACAAAAAATCTAATTCTAAAAGACAAATTCTAGCTGACACATGATTATATGAAGGTCCACATTGACAATTTAGTAAAACCAACTAATGCTAACGTTTTTTTTTATTAATCCAGTGGTGATAAGTCACATTTATGTTAATTTAAAGGTGGGGCCATGCTCTCAACCTCTCAGTGTGAGTTAGAATTGTAGATTAGCATTACAGAGGTCACAACATTGTGAGTAATTAAGGGTTATTGTTTAGTGCAGTATAATTTTGTCTGCAGTCTTACCATCTCTCCACGTTCACCTGCATCTCCCCTTTGTCCCTGATGAAAAAATAAAGGTGTGAATTATAACTTTATAGGTAAAGCAACTAAAAAAGAAAAATAAATAAATGACCAGAATACACCCGTACATAATAAGGACCTGTCACTTCTGACCTATTTGAAAAAATACTTTAGACAAATGTCCAGAAATAATAACTTCTAATGACATTGCTAAGAAAGTCTGTTGATATGGAAGTTGAGTAATTACCACAACTTAAATTACTTTCTTTAAATTCACAGTATAGACATACCTTGCTCCCCTGCAGGCCTGGCAAGCCTGGGTGACCTGGCTCCCCTGCTATTCCTGGTTCCCCCGTGCTCCCCTTTAAAAACATCCAGTTATACACGAGTCATCAAGAAGAGCAAAGGACTATTTACACATTTATAGTGTAGTATGAACAGCTTGCATTTTGCAATTTGCTTGCAATATGAGCTTTAGCAGTTCAATACATGATTACAGTATTTTAAGTCAGAGATAAGTTCACCTGGTTAATATTAGATTATATAAACTGAAACATACCACAGTCCCTGGTGCTCCCTGGATACCTGGACTTCCACTGTCACCCTTACTCCCCTTTTTTAAGAAATAAAGCATGTTATGGTACAGAAAACATACAATGAAATGACATCCAAACATCATATAACTAACTGGAGTAGAGTTTGTATTTCCACTCTCTTGTCCAAATTAATTTCCATTGATGTGCAATTGTTTAAGCATACTTTCATGGGGTTTTGAAATACTGCAGCTTGACATTTATTTGTGTCAAGTCAAATGCTTTCTTTTCCAGTTGAACAAGCTTTAGTAATTGCAGTCGGAAGGTTGGCCATGAAATCAAAGTATTGTCTGCTTCTCCATAAACTTAGGTTTAACTTGTGTGCCATACACATTAGGTTGTTAAAGGCAGACTATCTAATGAAAAGTGACTAGGAGAATGAGCATCCTGTCCAGACAAGCCTAGGCTGCTTACATTTCCACTAAAATTCCACTGACGAAAGCAGCAAGGCCAAATCATGGCTCATTTAGCCCTTTTGGTGTGGCCAACAGATCGTTACTTGTGATTTTAGAAAAACTGTGACCAAACAAAACACACAATGCTGCTGAGGCAAGCAAATTTAATTTCAACTGGACACTATAGTGTTTGGGATTGTCACATAATGTGCACTCATGCGTTGAATTTCTTGGCAACTATACTACATTGTGCTTAGAGTTAACTTCAATCATGACATGGTTTGGCCTGTAGTTGGTCAGTGGCGAATGCCAGCTCATGTGCAATGATCTGCGATATTGAGTTTTCTAGGTCACAGTCTGAGTTGCACTCACAGCTCCAGGGATATAGAAGAGAAAAAAAATCACATATTTTTTTGTTTACAATTGATCTTAAGACCTGCATCCTACATGTATTACCTTAGGTCCAATTGGTCCTTTCAAGCCAGGTGGACCAGGTAAACCCATTTCACCCTAGAGAAAAATGAGAAAATGCTTTACTTACTCTTCAGTTACCAAAAATACCATTTCACAAACCATAGGACAACTGATAACTTACAGGTGGTCCAGCCAGTCCTTTGAAACCCTTTGGCCCAGGCAAACCTACTTCCCCCTTAAATGATAATGCAATGTCCGTCAAGTATAATTACAAGAAATGATTGAAAACCACTTTAACCAATTTATTTTGGATATACAATAGAAAAATGTTACCTTTTGTCCATCCAGGCCGGCAACTCCTGGCAATCCAGGCAAACCCTGAGAGCAAGTATACATATTTGAATTTAATGCAGTTTAAGAATCATAGATAGATAGATAGATAGATAGATAGATAGATAGATAGATAGATAGATAGATAGATAGATAGATAGATAGATAGATAGATGCACTACCATTATTTACTGTCAGAGGTGCATGTTTTATTTACAGATAAATGATATAATACAGAAAACAATTTGCAGTTTAAATTGCACCAGAAAATTTGTGATACTTGTTCAATGGTTTGATACCATGAAAGTGTATTTGTTCAACACATGCTACAAAACGATGTTGGAAAGTCCCTTTTGTTTTTTGTTGGTTATTTTCTTCTGGGATAAATAGTTTCACATGCTCAGTGGTTGCCTTATACTGAAGTAACATGTGCATAGTGAATAGATTAAACAGGCAGATAGACAGAAATGCATATAATACACCAACATGGATTAAATAATCCCTCTTGTTCTGGCCTACACTGAAGTGTTAATGTAATCCTGTTTTAACTTGAGGAGCTACAGTACAATCAGTTTTCTTGGGTAAGTTGCAAACTCTGTTGTTGTGATGAGGAAAAATAGCTCAGAGCCTTATGGAGCAATTGACTCATGTTTTGTGGACCCATCACAAACTTTTGGACAACACAACCATGAACAGTGGGGTGGCTGCCCAGTTGAAACAGTTTCTTCCTAGAACAGTTTTGCCAGATCATCACAGCTTTCCCTCGTTGAGTAAGTTTCACTGC
>OMLM01003384.1:166713-204465 GCA_900302695.1 Helostoma temminkii
TTTTAACTTGAAGAGCTACAGTACAATCAGTTTTCTTGGGTAAGTTGCAAACTCTGTTGTTGTGATGAGGAAAAATAGCTCAGAGCCTTATGGAGCAATTGACTCATGTTTTGTGGACCCATCACAACCATGAACAGTGGGGTGGCTGCCCAGTTGAAACAGTTTCTTCCTAGAACAGTTTTGCCAGATCATCACAGCTTTCCCTCGTTGAGTAAGTTTCACTGCCTTAGATTATAGCCTGAGTCTGATTGTTACATAACAGGGTTATCCTGGGACAAACTTCTGGGGAAATACCCCTAATTTCCTGGCTGTCAGGGGTACTTTCTGTACTGCTGACAGTGTGCTAACACATTGCTACAGTACAATATTAAAAATGCAAGCTTCTTTTAAATCTAGAGGATTCCCTCTTTAAGAGATGCTTAAATGACTCACAGGATGGCCGTCTCTTCCATCAGTACCAGGAGTACCAATGGCTCCAGCTTCTCCCTTAATAGAACAGAGAAACAAAAACATGTTTAATTTTCTGTCTTAAACACCTTTGATGTTTATTAAAGATGGCAAGTGGGCTTTGGAAAAAGACAAGGGGGTAAGAGCATGACTCTATTTCCATGGTTGCACAACAGCAACAGGATCAATAGCTAAATCTGCAGACTTATCCAACTTCATGTTTCTATTATTTTCTAAGCCCCATATCAGTTTTAAATCATAACTATTCCATACTGTCAAAACAAACAGACCTTTTGACCAGGTTCCCCTGGTAATCCATCCTTTCCATCTCTCCCAGGTGAGCCCTGAAATAGTGAAAAATTATTTTACTTGCTTACTTGATTATTTATTACATATTAACTGTGGATTTGATTTTGATTTGGATTATACATACAGGTTTTCCTGGATAGCCAGGTAGCCCAGTAGGTCCCATACTTCCTTTTTCTCCCTGGAAATATCATGTTATCCAGTTAAAGTTGTTACATGTCTTGTGCCATGTTCACTGACTGTGCCCTTCTTTATCTTTAAGAATGTCTGCATACTTACCATTTGGCCGTGCGTTCCTGGTAACCCTGCAATTCCTTGAAATCCCATTGAACCCTGGGAAAAGTATTATTATATGTCAGTATGATCTCAAATTAATGGGTCCCTTCCATGGTCTAAAAGCTGTGTCTTATTTCTGTCTTCCAGACACTGATAAATCTGGCATTCATTTGGCAGAATGATCATTGTTTTTAATCTAGACAGTAAAACTGCTTGTCACGATTCAAATCAGGATACACAAGTTAAATTGTGACGCTTTAAACTGCGTCATTCTGGCATTTACAATTGACTGCGAAAACTAAATGTTGGCATGTGATTAATGCTGTCAAAATTTGGGAACAAAGCAGGATATTACATCACACGTTTTCTCAGATGTTGCATTCCAACGTTCAAAATTATGCTGGTGTGCTCAAGAGGGAATAAATCATTGTACAGCGCAGAATCAAATGGACTGACTCTGGATTTTTAAGCTGCTGCCTTATTTGCAAATATATTAGTAAATAAAAAGAGGTTGTACCCAAAGTTTAGACAAATTTCAATAATCAGCTGCAAAATCAGCTCCGATGTGGTCTATGCAGTTAATGAACTTCAGATATCGATAGTACAGATAAATGTCCACATAATTATCATCAAAGGTGGTGAATGACTGAACTAGTATTTGCAAAATATGAATACACCAACATGGCCAGCCTCTGGTCAAGTGACTGTTTTACTCATGCGTCTTTCACTTCTCTGGATTCTATGCCAGGAGCACAAGAGTGCACCATCAGTTGGTCTTAGATTGTGGGAATAATTTGCAGAGGTGGTTGTAAATGTGTTTGTATCCAAAAATCAAGAGGATTCACTCTAGATTAAGGAGAAGCTTAAGTTGCTCTCTCTCTGCTTTTGTCCCAGACATGTAACATGTGGCAGTTTGAAGTTCTTTTGCTTGGCTACTATGAGGAACATTTAACAGTGAGGCCCAGCGCATAGAGTGTGAACTGGAGAGCAGCCAAAGGCAGATGTGCTCGTTATTGTTTCATATATAGTGGTGTTTGAAAGTTTGTGAACTCTTCAGAATTTTGTCTCTTTCTGTGATACAGTACCTAAAATGTGATCAGATTTTCATGTAAGTTAACACTTATTTACTTATTTTATTGTGGAAAATGATCCAGTCTTTAGAGTCAGATGTTTCTTTCAATCAATGGGATGATAAATGTGAGAAAAGAAATCTGGATCTTTACTGTCAAAGTCTGATCTGGGCAAGACAGCTTTGTAGACGTGTGTCAAAGAAGATTTCTGAAGACTTGCTGAGGAGTAATCGTGACTCAACAAAGATCATACCAAGACATGTAGTAGTCTGAGAGATTACAAGGGATGCCAGAGAGACATCTAGGAAAGTATTGGCCTCTAATGCATAAAAATCAATGTTCATGAGTCAACCATTTAGAGAACACTGAAGAACAAAAGTGTGGATGACAGAGTAGCAAGCCACTACTCTTACAAAAGAACATTGCAGACCATCTACAGTTTACTTAAGCCAATGGGGAAAAGCCAAGAGGATACTGAAGAATGTTTTGTGATAACTGAGATAAAAAGTAGGACTTTTGGGCTTGAATGAGAAGTGTTATGATTGGTGACAACCAAACACTACACTTCAGCATAAGAATCTTATTTCATCTGTCAAATATGGTGGTAGAAGTATTATAAATTGGGCCGCTTAACAGCCTCCAGACCACAACTGCTTGCCATCATGGAACTGTGAACTGAGTTTGATGAGCAAATTCTACAGGAAAATGATGGGCAACTGTGAACTAAAACTAATCTTTTTGTTTTTAGGTTCAGTGTACTTGTACTTGGATTCAATTAAATAAATGTATTAATTTCAGAATTTAGCTTCACTACATTTGTGAGAATTTTTTTATTGTTTTTATCTGCATTACAGTGGATATTTGATATTTGATATTTATTCTGAACTTGCTCGTCCACTATCTTTGCCATATAAATTATGGAAAATTAGCACCGCTGCACCTTCAAGATGCTCTCCGTTCATGCTTTAGATCAGTACACAAATTAAATGTCTAATTATGGGATTGTAAAGGGGCCAGTAAACGTAAAAGACCATTAAAATTATAATCATTTATGTTTTAACTGGAAATTTGATTGTTTTTTAAAAAGGGTTTTTAAAAAAACAAAAGTAGAAACATAGTCGACCAAAACTTGAGAAGACAGTATAAGTACTTGTACAAACGTAATAGATCTGTAGGTGAAAATGTAATAATGGGACAGGAGGATTTACTCCAGGTGTAGATGTGTGTGAAGCCAACTGAGACTTTGAGACTCAAAATGACATTAACTGCTTCAATTATTCTTCATGTCAGCCAACTGGCCGGGCTCCTTGTCGTCTCGCTAATTACAATGTGGGATGATATGACAGGTGTGATGCAATCTGTGAGGGATGCATTACCTCACTATACATAAGTGTTGATCACATGAACATTAAAGCAAGTGTAAATTTCTAGAGAGACTTGCTGCCACAATCAGTCCAAACATGGACAGTTGTGGTTTATATACTTAAAGGTTTCACTACAGCTCCAGGAAATACAGAGAACCAGTTACTTTGCCTTACCTCAGACAGCCAATTCTGGTCTTAATAGCTTGATTTTTAGCGTGATTATTTGCTGTGATCAAAGGACTCTAGCTTATGCTGAATCCTCTAGCTGTATACCTTCTAGCTTTTAATATGAAATATGTTGAACTATCAAGTTTTATCTAGAAAAATATTTACTCCCAACCATTATATGTGAATACTGGAGCAGGCGATGTGCGTTACAGCCAGGTTTGTCACCATGAATCAGGCTTTATCTTAACTGATGGTCTCTTTTTGAGGGGGTGTGATCTGTTTATATGTAGTACAACTGTTTGAGATTTCTAAGGAAATAGTAGAATTAAAGTTGGGAAATAAATACTTCTCTGGTGGCCCTCACGCTCTCACTGAAAAACACTCATTCCTCAGTACAGAAGCTGTATTTGTCTCCCAAGGGATCTGGTTTTATATTCATAACATATGGTTTCTAGAGTGATTGATGCAATAACAGTCAAACAAGTCGATGTGTCTAGCAGGCAATGTATGTCCTGTTAATCCTAACAGGGACATAAAAAACAGGGTTTTTCTGAACAATATAAGGTATGTTCTGTATTTTTTAAACAGAATTATTGTGGCAAAGATGCAGTATTATGGAGTGGAAAAATATATTATATTTAAACAGAGAATATCACCACCTTCTCCCCCTGTTGTCCAGGTGGTCCTGGTAATCCAGGCATGCCCCTCTCCCCCTGAAAGAACAGACAAAATCGTTCATTAGTGGTAGCTGTGTTGCTGTGTTGCAGCATGGTAATGAAACCGATGCAGCACAAATGTGCTTTTTGACCTTCCTACCGAAACACCAGGACTTCCTTGTTCCCCTTTGTACCCATCTGGCCCACGTGGCCCCTGGCAGAGGTAACAAAGAAAAGTGGCTGTATATTTTCTGTTCTTGTTTCAATATGTATAAATTTAACATTAAGATACATTAAGTGAAAATGTGTTCACCTCTACTCCTGGTGGTCCTGGCAGCCCTGGAGTCCCTCTAATACCAGGGAGACCCTTAAATTGAACAAACACACAACGGGAGATACACACACTTAGTTAAACGTTTGTTCTCTGAGTGACTCTAGGCTGTTGGGCGGATTCTTTCTGAGTTTTGATCTTGCTGTAGAACATGTGGTTTACTTTTGGATGGTTTTCATCACACAAAAACCACCATCGCTAAAATCAGAGATGCTTTTTATTTGCCCATTGGAAAAATAAGGAAATACACTCATTTACAACTATGTTTGAGTTTTCTGATGTAGTCCTGACCACAAAGAATTTTCAAAGAGAGATGGACAAGACGTAAAGGAAACATTAATTCAAAAAGTTTGGGCATTTTTTCAGATGCTGTTGTGAACTGTTATGTTCTGTATGTTTGTATATTGAACTATGTAGTACTCACAGGCTTACCATCAGCACCAGCAGGTCCAGGCTGACCAGGTTTCCCAGTGTTTCCTTGTTCTCCCTGAAGAAAGTGGAAAGAGGGAATTCAGTTAAATTGTACATTACTGTCGATCATGCAGCATTTTAGAGCATCTCTGGTAACAATATGTTTTCCCAGGCATAGAGCGTTGATTTAATTTATCTAGAAACCGTGCTGAGCAAGCTTGTTCTAATGTAAGATGCTCTTGAGCACTACGTGGGGTTATAAGGAACATCTGCAGGCCAGCCACGGTCCTGGCATTTTGGACCTATTAATAAATGTAGTAAACACACAGCAGTGAGCTTATAAACACAAATATGCCTGAAACCATGTTGGTTTTATTAAGAAGACTTTTGTTGCTAAGGTAATATCTCTCTGAGGGCCTAGTGTAAAGGCTTTTATGACTGAGGCAGCTATTTTTTGGTTGACAATCTGTGATCAGTACACACAGAGTAGATGTATTCCCTAGTTTGGTCATTTTCCATTCAACCCAGTGTTTGTCTTAACCATGGTCTGGTTTGTTTTGTATATACTACTGTATCTGAAGAGTAAATATGCCTGAAAGAGGGCTATGTTGTTCATCCATTTAATTCTTAAAAAATATGGGAGCAATATAAAAACATGCAAAAGTGAGTAAAAAGTATGACCTTTGATCTATGTGCTCATCACTTCATTATCTGACAGCATTTGAACTTCACCTATAATTTCAACACGTGTATTCATCGCTAAGCAGGAAGCAAGAGAAAGTTTGCGTTCTGTCCCTCACACAAAAGCTGTTTAGTGTCTTTTTCATTTCTTGGCTTCTGCATAAACATTGTTAAAGATTAAGTTATGTTTCTGTTATTTCATCTCACCAAACCTTCACTGGTTAAAGTAAATATTTATTCATCTGTTCAAGTACTAAGGAGCTGAACAAGTCAAGGCTGTGCATTGAAGCAAAAACAAACACGACTGTCTAAAATGTAATGCATAAGGTAAATTCATTATGGCTTGGTTTTCATTTAATTAATAACTATATGCTTTAAAGCTACAGCATAAAACAGGACAAAGAATGAGAAGTAAGAGAAAAATCTGACCTTCATTCCTGGAAGTCCAGGGGTTCCCGGGGGACAAACACAAGGTTCCTGAGTTGGTTCAACATAATCTGACCTGTTGGAGCACTGTAATGAACAAGCATAACTAAGCATGACGTCCACATACTGACATCTATTTCACATTTCATAACGTTGTCAATGGTATGTTTGTTGCACACATTCTGGTAAAGAACATGAACATCAGCTTTAATAATAAATAAATAAAACACAGAAAAAATTATAACCGTTATCGTCATATTAAAGCCTACTGTACATGTATTAAAACTGAACCTGTATTTGATTAATGTACACTGTATCCTGGACATACTGTATTTGTGTTAAAGCAGATGATGAGAGATTTTACCAAAAAGGCATTTAAGCCATTTAAACAAACACTGATAACAGAACTTGGAGATTCCTTTGCAAATAAACCTCTGACACAGAGAGAGGGAGTTAAGCAGAGGTACTTGGCAAGCTTTTGCAGTTTTAGGGTTTTAATTCTGTCTCTTCTGATATTTTTATCTTACAGTTTTAGTATTAAAAACAGTAATTTGGCACTGACTTTGTGGTTATAGCCATTTTCGAGACAGCATAACAATAGATCACTGCTGCACAAACACAGTGAGAGCCAGCAGACAGTAAAAAAATATACTGTGTGCAAAATGTTTGAAGCTGAGCTGAGCTAGGTCCTCCTCCAATATTTTGTGCATAAACAGATGTCAGTTAAAATGAATATGTTGAGTTTACACCTTCATTACATAACATTACTGTAACTTTTTTTTGTCAGTTGTGGACATAACTCAAATCATTGGCTGCACGCCTGCACCACTTTACTACGAAGCAGGGTAGGAACAGGTTTAGTTTGACAAGCTGAGAAGTAGGTGAGAAGTTGTCTTTGCTGCTTTTGGACTGATAAAGCAAGTGCATCACCACAGCTAAGACTCTTGTACTTACAACCCCAGGTATTTCACATGCAGTCTCACGGTTATTCTGCTCAGGGTCACAGTAGATGCGAAGTTTCTGAATTTCAAACTACACAAAATTTAGATGAAAAAAAAGAAAGAAAAGAAGAGAAAGTCTTGTTAACAACATAATCTCCACTACTAGAGAATTCACACCAGCAAACAAAACAAACACACTGTAGTATGGGAGCAATTTTGCAACATTTAGTTAAGTTTTATCATTACTTTTCCACTAATGATTTGAAATTGCTAATGTATAACTATTAAAGGAAAGTGCCCTCACTGGGCATTGGGCAGCTACATGTTGCCAGACCTCCCTCACTGTTTGGAACTGTTCTGCTGCAACGGTACATTGTTGTTGATGTTGGTGGTAAAATGGCTCCACAATGTCCCGTTGACTGTGACAGGACCATGTGAGCAAAACAATGTTCCTAACATAAGATTTATATTATTTTACCCAAATGAAAACATTAGTATGATTGCATGATCGGGGGCATAAATTAATCTAAAACATCTATGATAACAGTGGCTTGTGTAGGTTAACTTTAAATGTCTGACTTATAAAAATCTGTTACCTATTACAAATGTGCTTATCCCAAAATGACACATGAGCCCATTTACTCTGTTAAATAGATTTTAACTTAATGAGCCGTATAACAAAGTGTCAGCACACACAACAACCATCACTGTTGAGATAAGTGGAAAGTCACAAATTAATCATGATTTTTGTTTACCAATAAAGAACATATATTTTATTATATTGTAAATAAATGATTACTAATGTGTCTGAGGTATTGAGGTTTAGTTTGTGATATAGTTTCATAAAAAATGTATAACATCAATAATGTATTGTGGACGTGTAGCACCTCTATGCTAGTAGCAGTACTAATATACAATCTAACACCTACTGCATGTTTGCATGGCTATACTTTTGCATCAGTGTTCAACAAATTGCACACTACAAAAACAGCAAAGTAAATAACACAGCACTATTCTGATTCATTGCAAACACTGCATTTTGGGGCAAAATGTGCCAGTTGAGACAAATAAAACAAAGATTAAAAAGACCTTGTGGAGAAAAGGGCTCATTTTTGCCAAACATTTATTATCCATGGACTCAACCATGTCTCTGAGGAGGCAGCAATAAACTGTGCAATATTGTGTGAACATATTGTATATCAGTACTAAGTCTGCATGACTACTCAAACAAACGGTTCCCTCTTCTACAGACAAGTTGACACAAATGTTTATTTATTTGCAAATAGATTGTTGATGTGTATGAACTTACTGGCACTGTTGTTTCCTTTCTCACATATTTTCCAACTTGAGTTTTTCCATTGATAAAAATTCCAACAGGGGACTCCAAGGGTAGAGTTTCTACTTCCAGGTCATCAACATAAAGGGTAACATCCTCCTCAGTGATGAGCAGTCGCAGCTGGTGCCATTTCTCATCAAACAGCTTTTTTGTCATAGAAAAATAAGAGTCAATAGTTAATATAGTTGTACAACCTGGAGGTGTAATAGAGTAAAACAGAAAAAAATAAAAGGAGCAGGATGTGTAAGGTATCACAACAAAAGCTGCTCTGCTTAAAACAATGAAAACTAAAAAGGTTGCTGTTCATTAATTACAAATATAATACATTATGAGTGTGCTTGCTGGTTTATTTTACAGCATTAATGCATCAGTCAGACTGTTTAAGTTGTATTCTAGCAGGTTTGCAATGTACCATGAAGTTCAGGGACTGCTAAGAGATTAAATAAAAAAATTGGCAAAGTCAAAGAAGTAGATAATAAGATATCCTAACATTTTGTACCAGGTTAGGGTAAAAATGTTGATCCGACATTTCCCATAATGCACCTTTGGTAGTACTTTTCTTCAGCTCTCCTTGCCTCATAAACACCCACAGCTTTCAAATGTTTGCAGTTTCTTGTTAAAAATGTCTCCATGCACCAACCCATACATCACTTTTACACCTTCAGAGTTGTTTTCTTGGAGATGATAATACTCCCCCGGGAACCATAAAAGACATTATACAATCTTTTTTATTTTGTTTGGGGGGTGTGTAGTGACCTGTATGAACTAGTCTTCATGTGCAAAACTGTTTTCTCACTGTTACTTTACCCTTGCTGTTTGTTGTGAAAATGTAACCGTTTGGGTTCCGCTAGTTGCTGCACTGGTTGTGGTGAACATGACAGTACGGTACTGTCCACTTAAAGTCACAGCCATCTGAGGCTTCCCATCAAGTGTTTGTATTCTCCACAGGTCCCAGTTCTCCTTTGTCACTGATCCTTTATACCTCAGTGTGGACACAAAAACGTACGATGGGGGGAATCCATCAGGAAAAAGGTTCCTGTGATGACAAATGAAATGAACTTATTCAACTGTGAATGCATGACTGATGATGGAAAAATAAATGCAAGATAATTACCGTGTGGTCTCACTCAAATCAACATGGGGCGTCACTTCATAGGCTTTATAGCTGTAAAATGATCCTTGTGTCTTCTTTACCTTTTTGGCCAAATTTAAATGCAACAGTAAATCAAAACCTTTCTCTTCACGGGAATTTACTGGAATTCTTGTTGGACAAACAGTCTCTGCAACATGTGGACAAATAATACAGTCATTCAGAGAAGGATGAAATTGAACATATGTGAAGTGAAGAGATACTCCTGACATAAAACTGATATTTGACTTAATAATTTCACAGAAGAGTAGTTTTAGCTCCAGACATTTATCCACAGTTTCTTACCTTCACACAGCTTCTGCCGTATGATCTGTATGATCCTGGAAATAGCTTTGTAGTCCTCAACCGAGAAAACATATTTTGAAAATGGCTTGTTCGCAATGTCCCTCAGCTCAGCTTCTTCTGTCTCTGACCCAACACCAATTGCAAACAGAATTACTCCTTTTTTCCTCGCGGCCTCTGCTGCTTTCAAAACCTCATCTTGGGACTTCCCATCTGTGAGGACGACAGCAATTCTGGAAATGCCAAGTGGGCCACGCTCAGAAAGGCCAAACACTTTGTCTGTAGCAAATTTTATGGCTGTGCCTGTCCTCGTGTTCCCTCCCATGTACTCAATGGACTCCATTGCTTTGATGAGGTCTCTGTTAGAGAAATATTTCCCCAGAGGTATTTCTAAAACAGGGTCATCGCTGTACTGGACGACTCCAACCTGTGTAAACTTCTGACCAATGTTGAAGCTTGTTGTTATGTTGACAAGCCATCGCTTTACTATTTCAAAACTGACATCTTCAACACTCCATGAACCATCTAAAATAAAGACCAAATCACTTGGTGCAGTCCTACAACCTGAAGCAGACAAGAAGTAAACAGTTAGCAGAAATATAATAATTCTTTCAAAAAAAAATTTCTCATTTGATGGATTACATTACATAAACATTTGCAACTTATGAACAACAAATGATTTTTGGCCACCAAAATTTGTGAAGGTAAAGACGGAAGCACTCTTACTTCTTATGTCATCATCTTGAGCTGCACTAAAACAATGGAGAAGCATGAAGAACAGGCATCTTAAGCCACAACGTATGGATGTCACTTTGTAAACCATTATGCAGCAGTATCAAGTTCCAACTGTACACCTACAGAGAAAGGGGAAACATGCTTTGTACTGGAGGGAAAAAAAAGGACAGTGCAAGCAATGGTGGCGCTTGGTTAGTTAAAGTTTCATTACTTATGTTTTACATTATTGAAATGCAACATTGAACCCTTACAACACAAAGCTGTCTCTTACAGAATATAAGTAATTATGTATGTTATAACTTCAGCTAAATCATGAGGATTTGAAACAATAAATAATTCAACCATTTTTATGTACCAAAGTTTGTCCAATGAGGATGTTGTGTTTCACTGCGTGTTTGTTGAATGAAAGTAGTCTGATCAAGCTTGTTATGAATGTGTACACATGACAGCTAAGGTCCATGCACACATTCACAGTGCTAACTCAGCACTTCATTTCATGGTTAATGCATTTAATACCGACTCATATAAATCATTCAGTACACTTTCAAAGGAACTGACATGACTTCATTTACATTTTCCATATACTCAGCTGTGCATCAGAAGCCTATGTCAAGTTGCCATTAGTAGAACGCAAGTGAAGACATGGATAATTCCAACCTAACTGAATTGTGTGTACAGCATTTAGGTCAAAAGGCAAAAGCACAGAACAGTCCATTCGCTATTTGTGGTAAAGTCTTCAAAATGAAAAGTAGAAAACTGCTCCCAAATGGCAGATACTGTGTTGGAAAAAACATAATTAATCTGAGCAATATGACAAAATATAGTTTAATCCACATTCAGCAGAAAATATATTTCTTTCTTAAAACTGAATCATTTGGCTTTTTGACTACTTGGTAATGTGTGTGATATCACTAAATTATCATCCTGAAAAGCTGATATGAAAAACAACTGCTTACATCCAGCACAAATACATACACATCTGGAGTCATGTTACTATTACTAGCATGTAGCATGAGTTTGACTTAAATGACCACATTGGCTGGTGTAAATTATTGCTAAATAATTCAGTTCAGTCACTCATCCCACGGTTAGGTGTATATTTCATGGATGTATTATGAAGAATGATGCATTTATTGAATGTTTCACCCATTAATGCTGCATGGCAATGTGTTAATAGTTTCTCAAATGTAACACAAAGGCTGAACATTTTTTAAAGACATCATGAGGACCATTAAAGAAACAACTACTCATTCACCAGCTACCATGAACATGACATGGATGATTGCCAGCGGTCCTATCTTCAGGCCTTCCCAAAGACACTTGAAAGATCCACAAATCCCTAATTCATTTATTGTACCACTAAGTTATATATAACTCTACATCCACCCTCCATGCTATGTACTTTATCTCTCCTATCCTGCACAGCCGCCACCACCCTAGAACACCAAAGGACTTTCCTTTCAAGCCTCATTTATCACATCCTCATATGACACTGTCATCTTTACTAAATAAACAATTCACTGCACCTCTGACCACAGCCGCCCTGAAAAAGTGATCACTGTTTCCTGTGGGATTATCAGCTGTTTCCTTAAATCTGCTGCCATTCGCCAACCTCTGCCTGTCCTTGGCCAAAATACAATATGCCTGTCTAGAAAAGCTCCTTCTACACTCCCACACTTTTCCTCCCTCATGGATAAAATGAATTGTAATACCTTTCTTTTCATAAGTAGAAGCAAGTCATTTTAACAGTTGCTGTCACATGTTGCTGAAACACAGTGGTTATGTTATGTGGGTCATTTGTGATGCAAGGTTGAGTTATACTGTTTCATAACACTGGCATGTCTGAATAGAATAGAATAGAAAACTGACATTTGGGTAATATGTTAACTACAGTGTGCATACAGTGTAGATCATTTCTTTTGGTTTGTCTCCATAATCTTCGACAACATCCAGCTGCCTCCCTTGTGCTTCCTCTTTTTACTGACTGACTAAATCCATAATCATTTTTGCCCAGCCCTAAGACTCGCTGCTCTACACTTGCACAACAACATCATTGCTCTGTGGATATGTGATGAGTATTAAAATGTTTCACCTCCACTAAGGGAAATTAAAAAAAAGATTTCCAAAAAATAACCTCTGTGTTATGTGATTGTCAGATTAAATGATATTTAGCAGCCCCTCATGTAAAATATCAAGACATGGTAAATAATCTATTCTAGCAAAGTACCATCAAAAAGACACCTCCTATCAGCTGTTTAATTTAGAAGCTAAAACAAATGTAATTGTAAGGTACAGGATGCAAAGTGTTGTCCCCCAGATGCCTTGTTCATTTCATGAACTAAAGAGTTTTTTCTTCCAGTGCTCTGAAACATTACTCACGAGGGTCCAAATTACCCATAATGTAGTTTGTAGCCATTTTATTTGTACGTCTCTATGGATATCAGGTCACTTTTTGGTTAGACCTGAACTACCTCAACACCTTTCTTTAGTGCCATCAACCACATTTTATATTCATCTATACTGGATGGAGTGCTATCAATGAATCTGGTGCTCTGCCTCCTATCAGCTGGGAAGGGTGACATTAGCATTGTCACAGAGCCATTTGAATGTCCATTTGAGTCTTGTCTTGTTGTACACAACCACTACAGAGTCCTTTTAAGCCATTTGAACAAACAAAATCCATTGTTTTTCTGGCAAGAACATATTTGATATCCAGCTGCCACCAACTGAGAAATGACAAACAGATCCCTCTCAGATTATGCTGAAGCAATGTCAGCTCAATTGCAACACATGACAAAATGCAGAGTCTGCACTTTAAAATCACTTATACCACAGGGTTTAAGGACAGATGTGTGTGTGTCACTGTTGTACAGATTGTAAAGCCCAATGAGGCATTGGTGACTAAATACAATGACATGTTAGATAGTACTATTTACTGTATTTGGCAAGTTTATTTTAGTGAACACTGATATCATTGCATGTGCTGTGTGGTGGTTATTTGCATCTATGTAGAATCAGTGATGAAGTTTCATTGATAATTAACTAGAGAGTTGCATGTGAGTAAAGAGCTGACATTCGATTGTATGTTCGTTCTGGCTGCTCTATTAAATTATCTTTCACAGTAGTTTCCAGCAGCAGAAAGAAACTGCTGACATCCTAAAAGGAAGTAGTTGCAAATGAGGACCAGATACGCTGGACCGTTTAAGTAACAAGACTTGTGGAAGGAATTTGATAGGAAGGAACTGACCGTACAACTTATTCTTAGCGACTTCTGACTGTGAAACGTGACGGTCATTAAACGGCGGCCAGGATATAACCTTTGGACTCCAAAAAGCTTCTTATGCAGCCACAAAGGGGTCACACTCTTTTACATGACTATGTTTTTCCACAATGTAAATTCAGTTGAAGTAATACAGTGGAGTGAGGCATTAAGCTGCCACAGTTGTGCAAGCTGTATTCTTCAGAGTTATTACCAAGCTGAAGGAGGCAGCTGGAAACCCCCCTCACTGGCAGTGTCCAGTCAAAATGACTTTCCCCTCTACTGACTTTCCCTATACGGAGTCTTCTACATCTTTTCTCGTGCCACATGGAATTCATTTACACCATCAGACAGTGAAATTCCAGCTGCAGACACTGACCAAACACATGTAGTCATGATGAAGGGAAGCAACCTATCCATGAATAAAAGCGCAACATGCTATTGTGTTTAGAGTTTTAATTGTAGCAGAATTAGCAGGTGCTAATGTTTTGCAGGTTTTTACCAGATTCAAGTGATCTCTGGTGATACCAAAGTGCTTTTGACCCTTTGCAGCTGCAGGTTTTAGTTATGGTAACAAAGTAGCACATCTGTAATACTTATATGCAGAATACTAAACAAAGCTCTGTGACTGTAAGTATCTAGACATTACTTGAACTTTTGTTTGCTGAAATATTCTGTAAATTCAATAAGATTTATGTGAGACACAGTTTAGTAGCAGCTGGATAGTTCCAGCTGCATATGCTGTTCAGGAAGCTGCTGAACAAATGATTTCTCGCATTTCACTAGATTTCACACTCGACATTGAGTTATCACACAGATTTTAACTACCTGATCAGAGAGTTTGTTCTTAGATCAAAACAATGTTTGAATTTTTTGACTGAAAAAGAAAAAAGTATCTATTTATTTTTGTATTTAATCTTATGCAACTCTAGATTTTAACTCTAAAGCTACTAAAACTTAGAGTTATCTGCTATAAATTTGGCAAAAGGAAGTTGTTCCATTCCAGAAACAACAACTGGTGTTCGGCGTGAACAGCACCTGCCAAAATCTGGGGGATTTATAGCTGCCAGATTCTTGGGAATCCAAGCTTATCAGTGGTTCTCTGAAGAAATCTGTACAACTAAACCAAACAGTTTAAAAAATGTCTTGTAAAATGTTAGTTCCTAGGAGTCTTATAAGTTTACCGCCAACATGGCAATTTTTGCTGATATTTTCGTCAGTTTGAAATCTGTGCAGTCCATTCAACACTGTGCAATATGCTTGCAGAGATTCAAGAACTGTGTAAAAAAAACAACATTTATGGGAAGTGAGATAGCCAGGAAAGATGATTCCATTCATTCTTTGCATGACAGTAGCACAAATAAGGGACTGGTCACTGAGCCTGATGTCTTCAATATGCGGCACTAAGGCTAGAGCGCTAAAGTAAACGTTCACGGAGAGCTAACTTCTTAACAATCGGAACAGTTTTACCACATCATTACACATGGCACACTGAATAATAAATTAAAGATCCTACAATCAGCCCATGTGTTTCACCTTGATGAACCAACATCTCCCTACCTGGAGAGCCTACCTGGAAAGTTACACTCTGAAATCAGTTAGCTACTAGTTAAATATATATAGCTATGATATCTGTATCTTTATGCATGTACAAAAATCCCAAATTGCAAAACAGCATAAATCACAAAAATTAAAAACATATATTTCTTCTCAGAAATGACCCAGAGTAAGCAAAAGGTTACCAGTAAGTGTCGAAGACCTTGTGTGAATTCCTGTTAATCCTCTCATTGAAAGCCAATGATCAATACTGTTCACAGCCTGGGATTGACAGAAACTGAAGTTGCAGAGAAGTGCACATGTTTCTTTGCTGAATGAAAGCCTGCCCTTTCCAGCAGCTCCTTCTGTCTCTGTTTCTGTCCTTCTCCCTCTCCACACCCCTACCCCCCGCCCCACTCATTCTGGACTTTTACTGGCCTACAGCCACCTTCTATTACCATGGGTGGAAAGAGAAGCAGATAAGGATAGCATGAAGTAGTGAAGCAGACAGCCCATCTCTGACAATCCAAAAGGAAAAAAATTGTAATGAGGATAGGCTCCTTCTTAACATAGAGGGTTTAAATCGTATGTGGGTTGCTTGAAGCATAACTACAGAACATGGAGATTCTGGAGGCATGATAGTCATCCAGCCTATAAGATTTAGCACATTAAGATACATATAGTATACTGCACTGTTTATTGTATTTTCAGCAGGACCTGAAGAACTCAGCAACGTATGACTGATACATTACTGATTCATTCCACTTCAGGTCCCAAATGGACAGAAGATTATGTTCTACAAGTCAGCAACGAACAAGGTGTGAAAATCCACTGCAGTGGCTTGTTTGCTCAAACAGCTGGAAGTCATTAGAAATGGAGAGCTGCATCTGCTGTCTGTACAGCATGCAGATCTCAGATTTGAGCAACTCTAACAAGTTTTATCATGTTTCTACTCACTGCCAACCCACTCAGCATTAACTAACAACAACTCCAGGTGCTGTTTAAAGGCTGTAAGTAGTATGACAGATCATTGCACACTGTGCTGTACAAAATTAAAGCGAAGATACAGGAGTAATTATTGTGATTTTGTGAGGCAAAATACATTATACAGCATTTGTGATCTCAGTATTGTAAAGTCATGTAAAATAATAAAATACGTAAGTCATTGTGTCAGACAAGTGACCATAAAATTAAATTAACATTACATTGATTATAATGCTACCTATTAATAATTAGTCTTTAAAAATTACATGAATACTTGGACCAAGTTTTACTGAATAAAAGCTTGAATCAGTGTTTTTGTTCATTTTCATGATTTCTTATATTCTTCTTTACATTGTAATATGCAAAATCCACTTTATGTCTTTATAGTGCATGTAGAAACACATTAAGTAGGATAAAAGTTTTCTGTGAACCAGTGACTGAATAGTCCATTCAGAAGTTCTGCTCGTAATGACATTCTTGCTTGAAATGACATCCTGGCTGTGACCAATCCCTATTCATCACAGCCTCTGCCCTGGCTGTCAATCACCGTCTTCTACAGTGGTAGCAGCAGCACAGACGCTGACTTGTTGAATGTATGGATGAACACAGAAGGATGTCAAGAAACAGTAGATTTATTTGGTTTTTGGTAGACGGGTTCTTACAGGGGTGGAGTAAAGCAGTGTTTAATGTTTTTCTATCAAATGGTGGGATTCACTTCAAGACTGGAGCTCAAAGATGGACTGACTCTGACTCTTGTGACTTAAACCATTTTAATGTGTTTGTTTGTTTGTTTGTTTGTTTTGTACAGTTCACGTGTGTGAGCGTGCATCAGACTGTCTTTTTTCTAAATCCTCTCTCTCACTTAGAAGCAAGAGAAATTGTCAGCTAGTTTCAGGTTGGATTCTTTTACAATCACATTTATGACCAGCATGGTTATGTAAACTCGCCAACAGGGTGCTAATTTCAGCCAGGGCAGGAACATGAGTCTATTTTTTTTTTTTTTTTTGCATGAAAATTTAGAGACACATTCTGGGAAAGCTCTTTAAGCTGACATCTGGGGTAGGATATTTACATGTATATATATTTACATTTATAAATGTAACATTTACATTACAAATCTGCATGCATATCCAACTACTCTCTACTGTATATTTAGGACTCCTCTCATGTACAGGCTAAATAAGCAAAAAAACATTGTCTTATGCTGAGACTGAGCAGTAGACAGCCTGGTTGAGCCTGAGACTCAGCACACTCTGGTGGATCAAGCAGGCAAATACTGAGTTCATGTTTGGAGCCTGGGCGGTGGGGGGGGGTGGGTTGACCTTCTCGTGATACCAGACTTCCCAGTGCTGAGTAATCATCTGTCTCTGGTCTGTGACACATGAAGGAAACCCCAGGGCAAACTGTGTATATTGTGTTTGACTACAAGAAGCCACAGAACACATTATTTTACTGCCAGAAATTAAAGTGGACACAAGAGAACACCAGCAAATTAAAAAAATAAACTGTTCTGTAAATATCTCTGATGTGTTACTTACTGGTTAGTGCTTAAGTAAACTAAGACAGAAAAATTATCTTCCATCCATCTATTTTCTGAACTGCTTAGTCCCTGTAAGGGTCGTGGGCGTGCTGGAGCCTATCCCAGCTATCACACGGGTGAAAGGTGGGGTACACCCTGGACAGGTCGATATAATTACCTTGTGCAATCTAACCCTAGCATGGCATAAGCTGTGTTTTATGTGCTCACATCATTTTTTGAGCACAGCAGTGGGTCCAAAAATATTGTCTTTTTAGACTCAACAGTAAGACTTAAGGTTTAAGAGTGTGTGTTTTTTCCTCCTACACATCTTTTAAACTCTCAATTGTTTTACATGGAAAAAGTATGTAATATGATTTTGTGCATATCACATGCTTTTCCATGTGGTATGATGGACTAAGTGCACTCTAGTTGCTTAACAAGCTTTAAAACAGATGCATGATGTGCACATGTAAAGTAGATCCTTAAATTATACCAGAAATCCACACAAATAATAACTACAAATTATCTAGCTTCTTCCAGCAATCATGGGAAGAAGTCAACTGGAAGAAAAAAGCCTTTTTTCTTTGTTAATTAATAACTGGTCTTATAATATGGCCGCATAGTAGAAAAAAAGAACAGAGGTCTTTTAACAGAATCTTATCCTTCAATGTAACTTTTTCCCCTTGTGAGCATGAGAGGACTTTTAAAGGATCTTGTCCTTTCTACAAAAGGATAACACCAATATGAAATCGGTAAATAATATAAATATTGATTGCTTACAACAAATATTCTGTTGGTTGGCACACATAATAAAACTGTGCATACAAATAGTAAAGAAGAACATTAGCCAGTAAAGGTCTGTCATTTTGCCTTTATGTTCAGACGTGAGAATGTGGTAAAACATTGTGTTGGTATACTCAGTGAAATTAGTGGTGGCCCTAACAGCATCAGGACTCTGCTCACTTCACAAAGCACTACAGCACATTTGGCTTATTATCAAACAACATTTATAGTGTCTGGCAGTTGTTCTACAATTTTTTAAATAAGCCTCTGTGTCTAATATCTTCTAATTCAGTGCCATTACTTTGAAGCATAACTGTACTTGGTCGTCTTAATCAGTTCACATGAATTAATTATTAATTATCACCATCACTTGCATTGGTTTGCCATCGAGCTGAATAGTGAGCATGTCTGAAGCAAATGGTTGAGCCCAGAAAGAAAATTTAGAGGATAAACGTGGATAAGTAATAGTTTCCACCACTGAAGTGGCCATAGGATTCTTCGGTGGAAAAAAGCAGAGCAGCATGATGCTGCAGTCACAGGTGGCAGACGATGACAGGCAGTCAATGAGCTTCTCAGAGGAAACGAATATGAGCCAGGAAAGACACTGAAAAGAACCACGTGCTGAGATCTCAGTGTGTTTCTCCATTTGATTGGAGCTGTGGAAAATAACCACTATTTTTATCAACTTATTAAGTGTTTTCTGGGCTGAGGAAGGGCCTTTCCCACCATATATTGATTACAAAGAAGGGAAATGGCATGAACAGGGCAAATTACATAACTAATACAGATAGACAAGCCCAGTCTCCATTCCACTTGACCAGCTGGAACATCTGCCCAGGCCAGGAGTGGAATCAGCTCTGTCTGCTGTGAACAACACTGTTACAACATATCTACTGAGTCACCATGTGGAAAACTTTGCTGTTTGTCAGAGTTTGCTCTCATCACTACAACAGCTTTTTTCTAAACACAAGGAAAATAACAGGTTGTGGGTGACTTTTCTGATGATGATGATGTTAAACACATGCATAAATACTATAGTCCAACAAAATATCATTGATGATCAAATATAATATACACCTACTGGCCGCTTTATTAGGTACACCTGTACAATGTGTCAAATACAGCAGCTCTGCCGTAAATTCTACTTTTGCAAGGTTATAATTTCTCAGTTTTTAAGTTCAAACATTTAAAATGAAATAATTCTACTATATGTTTAATATTCAGGTCATAGTGGGTGATGGAGTCTTACTAACTGTATTATATTAAGATGTGGTTCTGCTTTGGCCTCCCTATTTACATCAATGAGGGGTACGGAACATTAGAGACACATTTTAATATAACTCCTGTTCAATAATAATACAATGCAGTATGAATAAACAGACATATGGTAGAATTATCACCTGTCTGACAGTTTCAAGAGAAATTATAACCTTGTTAAAGCAGAATTAATGGCAGTGCTAATGTGTTTGATTGCATTGTACAGGTGCACCTAATAAAGTGACCAGTGAGTGTATAATATGTGTATACTGTATATATAGAACTTTGTTAAAGCTTAAAATTCAGGAATACTTATTTCAATGCAGTGTATTCATGCAGTATTACAATAATATGGGAGGGATATTAATGTTTTAATAAAACTTACTCATTAATTGTGCATATTAGGAGAGACTATGTAGTCAAATAACATCCAGAAAAATTATAAATAGTATACAATTACTCAAACTGTAATGAATGTGTAAGAAAAAAATCTTTCTGACTATGATGTGACTATCATGTCCCACTACAATACAAAATGCAACCACAACACTAAAACAACACATGGTACAGAATGGTATTCTGGTACTGCATATTCATAGGCAATGTGTAAGAAATATAACATGACTCTGAGATACAATCAATCAACTCAATCAGTTTTCTATCACTCAATACAGAATATGAATATGGGGTAGAAAAACTCTACTGTATATATGACATATTAAATAGATATAGCTATTTTAGTACTCCAAACACTATGGCTGCATTCGCTCTATTAATGAATTCCACGATGATATACTGTAACTCCCCTAATGAACCAAAATCAGACTTTCATACAATAGTCTGCAAATAACATTGATTTCATTTTTGGATTTTTATTATAAAGAACAGATATTTAAAGACAAGTCAGATTTGTGAAATCAGTTTAAATAAAACTATCATGTGAAGACGGTCTTTTTATACAAATATATTCTGTTACCACTTTGAATCACATAGACGTTAACGTTGATAGCCTTTGTTCCCAGAACTACAGTTCAGGTTTCAGTTGCATATTTACATGAAAATCACAATTTGTTTGAACAAACATATATAAACAAAAAGCAAAGTAACATATTTTCCTCCTTTAAGTTCAATATTTGATTCACCGTCCACAGACACTTTTTTTAATTCCCCCTCTACGGGCGATTCCTCAACCTCCGTGTTGCTGGTGGAGGTGTCCCACTGGTGGAGTTGAGCTGAGCACATCCAGAGGTGACACACACACCTGGGGGTCCTCGGAGACCTGCGTGGCCCCTGAGTCCAGGACGGCCAACATGTCCCCGCTCACCCTGCTTTCCTGGCTGCCCATTAAAAGCTCTGCCAGGACGTCCACGCTGACCTGCGATTGAGTCATAAATGCTGTTTAGTCTTCAGACTTCCCACTCTGCCCACTTAGCTGACTAAGATTCGGCACATTCCAGGAACAGAGCATTTACAGAGAAATATAATTTTAAGAACAGTAAAATTACTGATATAAATAATTGCTTTTTTTGGCAAACAACACAGTCCTCCCATTTGTCATGGGATTTCCTGGGGAGCGTCAGCTGAATATACTTTGTGAAATATTGAACAGTGCCAGATGTGTCATGTTAACCAAATCATCAAATAGTATTAAGTTTTATTACCCTTTGGTCCCTGGTCTCCCATGTATCCAGGCAGGCCATAACCCTTGGCTCCTTTATCACCCTGTTCTCCTCTGTCACCTGGGAGCCACACACACACACACACACACACACACACACACACACACACACACACACACACACACATTGGTGTCTTGGCTGTAGACAGGGTGATCTCCTAATTCCCCATTCCATGAACATAATGTTCATGTTAATTAAGCCATATTTCATAATGAGACCGCTGTAAACATTGTTCAGTTTCATTGACACAGAAGAGGGGCTGAAAGGTACAGTATCATAAGTATATATTCATGCTTTTACTTTAAGGTCAAATATTGCACTCAAAACATGATTTGCTAATATAACATGAAGTATTCCTGGAGATAAAACACTACTATATTGTAAGTTAAAATAAAAGTAAATCTAATTAAACTGTATAAAATATAATATTACAGTCTGAAAGGAAGCATTTTGTATAATGGGCATTTTATTACATACCCATATCTGCTGGACGTGTAAGCAAAAGTCGTTAACACTTGACACATTAGCATTATAGGGGATGATATGTTATATTTTAACTGATAATTAATAATCATATTCATTAATATATTCTGCCAGGTTTGTTTTTCACACCTCTTTCTCCTTTTTGGCCAGGATCTCCAGCTTCCCCGTAGAATCCCTGTGGTCCCACTTCTCCATCAACACCATCGTTACCAGTGTCACCCTGACAACATCATCAATTGGAAAATACATCATTAATCTTTTATGTTTTCACTTTACCTATTTTTATGTGTTTTTTAAGGTCAGGAGTTAAGGTTCCCTTCACCACCAGTACTGGTACATCACTATTCTTAGTTTGGCATTGAATGCCATAACATAAGGCTTACTGGTCATAATTGAATATATTGGAATATGTTAATATATTTAAGGCTTTGAGAGCCTTTTATCAACCTGAGAGTCATTATGATAAAATAAGTTTTGAGGTATGAATTGATTCTACTCTGTATAATAACGTGGAAAAGGCTTTCCAATCCAAGGGCAGCCTCAGTCTCCAAAAACCATTCAACACTGACCAAGAGTCTAGTCTGCGACTCCTTATTTGTCCTCATGGAGACATGGAAACTTGTAATGTTTTCATTCCAGGCTTTTCTGCCAGATACTTTAGCTCTCCTAGTCCAGTCCAGACCCTTGCAAGCAATGTGTCTGCATTTTACACAAGCAGACAGCCCACAGTAATAATGTATAGAGAATGGACTGTGCTCTGGCAGCGTGTCTCATCAACAGGAGTTCTACATAAGGTGAGGTTACGCCTAATGCAATTATTTTGTTGAAAATTAAATATCTAGAGTGTAAATGCACAATGATTCACCTTTAACAATCAACAGATAAACTATAAAAACTCACAGGAGGTCCTGGGGGTCCTTTCTGTCCTGGGGGACCGGGAGCACCCATAGGGACATCCCCATAAATAGGACAAACTGCAGCACATGTTCTCTTCACTGAGTTGGCAAAGGTGGACATCTGCTCCAGGACAACTTTCTGACAAACCTCAATCACATGTTGAGCAGAGAGGGTTGGGCCCTGTGTAACAGAACATGGCACACACCAGATGCATTATTGGAATCACTGGAAATTACCCAACTGTGCAACATGTAATATGGAATATTACAGAACAGGGAAAGCTGAAGCAAGAGCTGCCTCTTGGAGGAAATGCAGTGACCAAATGAAACTAACTGTGTTTCCTGACACTCATTATAAATTTATAGCCATGCTAAACAAAACCCACGCTGTGAGTCACTGCTAACTACAGGCTAATTAAAAACACTTGAAATGTGTTCTTGACACTAAAACTGTTACTGAACATTGTGTGTCACTATTAGTGAAAATGATTACTCTGCTGTTTATGTGCCATTATTCACAGATAAATGAAATGTTAATTGTAGACACTGATTTTGACTATAGAGTACTACTCTATACTGTAGCAGTAATGTGTGTAGAATCAGCCAGAAAATTTTATTTTACTTACTGGTGGACCTGGCGGCCCCTGAAAGCCATCTGGTCCGCTCTCTCCTCGAACCCCCTTGACTCCAACAGGACCAGAACGTCCAGGTGGGCCTGCCGGGCCACGCTTCCCCCGTCCTCCCTGAGGACCCTGCGCCCCCCTGTCTCCAACCTACACAGCAGGTTAACAACATTAGCAGGACTGGATTCAGGACGGGAATATCAGAAAGCTAAAATCAGTGAAAACACAAAACCTGCAATGGAAGTATAATATTTGATTGCAAGTTTTAAAAAAATCCCCAACCTGATCGAGAACATCTGACAATTGTGCTTCACAAGATTCTTTTTGCCACAGTTGTGGGTGTTGTTTTTTATCATATTTACAGATGCTTAAAACATGTCTGGAATTTGATTTTTCAGACTTCAATTTGCAAACAGAGAATGTGATGTCTGCAGCTTTTCCTATACAAAGTGCAGATATGCACTGAAATCTCTGGCTGAAATCTTAGCATTTACAAAAAATTGCACAATTGCTCTCTTTAGCAACTTAGCACACAAGTCACATTTAAAAGTGCCCTATGTATCTGTTCTTGTTACACAGTGGCGATTAAAATGTAAAAATATTTAGTGAACCAAACACAGTGTATATGTTTATTACTATTAGTAACACCATTGCTTAATAAAATAGAAACAAAACCAGAGCTCACCTTTGCCTTTGAGCCCTTAACTCCATTTTCTCCCTGTAAAAAGTAATTTTTGGAAAAGCATGAATAGGTGAAGATTAAAAACTCACAATATAATATTCAATATTGGAAATGTTTAATGTAGTACCTGTGCACCTTTAACTCCTTGAATTCCTGGGATTCCTGTGTCACCCTGCAAGATGAATGAAAAATAAACATTGTCAGAATTTTATACACATGCTGCTCTATAAACAGATTTTCCATCCACTGGTGAACAGAAACAAGAGAAGGCAGTGATTAAAATTTAAATAATTTTAGCCTGGCCATAACATATGCAACCTTTATATCTGGTGCCTTTGAACTAAGTGGAGTCCCATGAAAAAGACAGGAGCTTCCCTGAAAACCTGCCATGAGATGTGTAGGGGAGCTTTAAAAATGATAGCCACCTGAACTCCTTATCACTAAGTGTGCACAGTATTTGATTAAATAAGAGAACAAAGTTTTATTCAGAATTTCTGGTGGTTTGTGAATAATCAGAGTGTCAAATGGAAACAACATGTCTGCCGGGGCAATTTGAGTGATGAGCACAGTGCAAAGACTGCAGCTAGTCTGGGTGTCAGTGACAGGTCCACGGAGGGAGATGCCTCAGTACCACACACCAGCTTCACACTGGCAGCAGTGAACCTCTGCCTGAACATGCTGATGCCACATTTCCTTCAGCTGGACAAGGAAGCAGTGGAGTGAGTGAAACAACAGGAAAATACAACTCTTCTCTTCAAAAGTATATTATTATAGGGTACTACTAGGCCTACTACTGCCTACAGTAGTAATAGTAGACTGTTTTCACAGTATTGTCAACCGCTCAACTGCATATGTATGTGCGTTCCACGTGATTTGTGCCGTCCTGATCCGTCGTGCACACCGGAACATTGGGCTACTCTGAAAGCCTCTGTAAAATACCATATAATTTTAAACACACATCTTAATTATTTTTAGGAAGCAGGCCATGATGCCTCAAAAATTTTAAAGCAGAACACTAATTTCTATAAGAATATCCTAATCGGTGTGGGACTTTATGTAAACACTATGGATCTCTTTGGGACCTCCTGTCTACATGTGGAGGACAGGACACGCTGAGCCAACATGCCCTAATGGGCAACCTCTGAACTGACCTATGGAAATGTTTACTCTGCCTCTTCATGGTAGTTTTTTTATGGGTTTCCTGACAGATAAGGCTGAGTGACAATATGTTATATGTGACTGTTAATATGAATAATGTTGATGTGATTTGACCTTTGTTACCTAAAGCTGGGTTTATAAAGGTAAAATGTTAAAACTTCATTTATGAAGAAAATGGATGTGCAAATTGTAGATTCTGTCCATAGTCCACAAATAACTGTAAGTGTGACGTTAAATTGTAATTTTTCCTTAATTTTATTTGTGTAAAGGGCAATGGATGAGGATGTTTTACCTTGGACCCTGGTTTTCCAGGCACACCTACGTGTCCCTGTGAAGAGATGACACGGTTTAAGAAAAGAAAATCAACTAGTATTTGGAAGAGTTTAGAAAATTCATCTGGAACACTTACAGTAGGTCCTGGTGGGCCAATAAATCCAGGTCTTCCTGGTTTCCCTGCAGAACCTTTGTAACCTCTTGGGCCCTCAAGAATAAATTCATGAAACTGACCTAAGAGACTGTTTTTTTCATTGTAAACTATTTCACAAAATAAACGATGTGCTTGTCTTCAGTGATTGAAATAAAGTGACTTACAGTTCGACCTTGGGGACCCATTTCTCCTGCTGGCCCGAGGATGCCTTTCTCCCCCTAAAAGACACATGACAATGGATTCATCCAAAGCAAAAACAACTACATTTAACTTTAAATTACAAAACTAAATCAGTGACTTACCTTTACTCCTCCTCGTCCAAGTCTTCCACCAAGACCTTGTGGTCCTTGATATGCCTGTAAGAAGGTGATACATTTAATAAATTGCGTTAAAATGTCAACATAGAGACATCATTATCAGTGGAACATCGTACCTCTATTCCTGGATCGCCATCTCTGCCAGGTAAACCCGGATCTCCAATAATACCCTGGACAAATTCTCACATTAATAAAACATTAAAACAGGCTAACTATTTTGGGAGTGTAAGTGAGTGTAAATGACCTTTTGTCCAATGGTGCCAGTTCCCCCCACAGGTCCTTGGATCCCCTAGTTTTTATAAATTCAAGAACATTCATTCAAAATTAGATAGAAATTATGTGTGTATATTGTTGTGAACACACAAACAAAGGAGAAACATGTTGTTGTGATTGTTGATACATACCGGTTTTCCCTTTTCTCCAAGAGCACCCCTCTCTCCAGGATCTCCCACAATGCCCTGTCAAGTCATCAATGAATGGAGGTTAAGATTTAACTTTATATGCTGCATTTTTGATTGACCTTTCAGTCTTCCTTCATATACAGCAGAATAGGTTACCATTGAGCCTCTTCTGTCAGTGAGTCATCAGCTTATGTTGATACAGTTCGGGCTTACAGATCTCAGCCAAAAGCCAGCCACATGAACTAATATTGTTTATGGATATAGAACATCGGCCAAAAACCTAGCTCTATTCCAGTGTTTTAACAATGATTTACTGGCTCTGAACATCACATGAGGGGATTTTAGATTGTGGATGCAGATTTAAAGGCCTCATATATGGATTATGGAAGAATGAATCCCACAAGAACCCACCTGCTTTCCTCTCGGCCCAGCCCGTCCAGCTGCACCAGTGGCCCCCTGTTCTCCCTAAAAATAAAAGATTGATGGAATAGGATGGATTGATGGAACAGTTTTCAGATAAAAAGAAGACAGAAAAAGGAGGTAATAGGAATACCTTAACTCCTTGGAATCCGGGAATTCCTTCATATCCTCTTTCGCCTTTAGCTCCCTTTGAGGAGGCCAAAATGTTAATAATACGGTAATTACATAATTGCTTGAAAACGGTTTTACCGCTGTGTCTGAAAGGTTAACTTACAACTTCTCCTTGTTTCCCAGCCTCTCCAATGTCTCCAGGTGGTCCATGGACTCCCTTAAATTAAAGTCAAAATGTCACCATTAAACCCTTATGGTTATAAAGTTATACAACTTTAATAACACTTTGCATAGAAATCCAGTGAAAAGTTGGAAACCTAATTAACTGGCAGGCAAATTGTAGAGCTGTTTACCTTGAAACCCGCAGCCCCTTGTAAACCTTTCAGGCCCTTAGGACCTCTGTCTCCCTGTAAACACAACTTATTAATACATATCTGTAACATTACACAGTAGAAAATGAATTTAAAAAACAAGTCATAAATTACCACTTGACCCCAGAGTCCTCTCATTCCTTTTTCGCCTTTGATGCCTTTTTCACCCTGAGGATGTGTATGTGAGAAGTTTCATTAATCCTTTTTGAGAAGGAGCCAAACGAAGTCATACAGTAGGAGCAGATAAAACCTGATCTTACTTTGGAGCCTGTCTCACCAATGTTGCCATAATCTCCTGTGTTGCCCATGATGCCCTGCAAGACAAGTTGGACGTATTCTCAAGTCAGACATGTTGCACTGCAGTAATTTGCATGTATATGAATTATCTCAAGAAATAGAGCATTATATGTGAATGTTAGCAACTGTTTCCACTCAGAGTGGGAACAGCTGCCGAGCTAACCATCAACTGACTGCAGCTTTAGATTTAAGATCACATTATTGATTTTGAGTTTGTATAGCTTAATACATAGGTTGGAAACAGGTAGCTTTGCTCAGCCCAATAATATCCAAGTAGCCGGCCACATTTGTCTTCTTTGTTGAATTTGTACAAAGCGTAAGTGTGAAAACAACAGTTTATAGTTTGTACATAGTTGTTAAGTTAATGAGCTTTAGAGGTATCTTCCTGGTACCACGTTATTGTCTCTTGTCTGCAGCTTCAAATTTGAGAGAAATATTGATCTTTGACAATAACTCTTAGCAAGAAAGTAGGTAAGTGTATTCCCAAACTTTAAACCCTTCCATCAATATAAGCAGTAAATACTATAAAAGAGAATAATTAAGTTTATATGAAATTTCAGTGACAATGAGATTCGTCACAATAGTGAAAATATACTATATAAGTTCACCTCTTCAGCAGAATTTAGGAACCGTTGGCATGGATACAACAAAATGTACCAGTATTGTTTGTACAGATGCTGAGTTCCTCAGTAGTAGAGGGAAAAGTGTTTTCCAATTGGCTGTATTTCACTGAGTCAACAAACAGATTAAACAAGACCACAATGTCTTTGTCTTGTCAGTTTATTTAACCATCCTACCTAATACTGATTTTAAGCAGAGTCAGCTGAGCAGAGGCCAACCTCAGAGATGGCCAACAGTATGGCAAGAGGCATGACCATAACCTTTACAACGCCTTTAAGGCGGTATAGCTATAGACCACCCACCACCTTAGTCAGACGGTTCGTTTATCTCTGCCAGGAAATGCCCTCCTTCGATGCCAGCAGGGGAGGAGATAAACATGTTGGGGTTCTGTGATTCACAAGCTGGCAGAAGGTCAAAACTCTAACACGGTTACACAAGACAGATGTTTACTCCCAGATGAGCTACAGCTGCATTTCAGCACAGCGCAGAGTATGTATCATGAATGGTTCTGGAAATGTGCTCTTGGTGTACATTGGTGTACATGCGTACATCACAGGGGATTTTCTTGAGCGCAGAGGGCATGTTAAATACAGACCAACACCAACATATAGTCTACTTTAAACACATGTCTCTCTGGGCTGTTTTTAACAGACTCTCAGGTCTGCTCCAACGTTAACACTGACTGCTAAGCATCAAAGAGATTAACAAGTCATCAATTTAAAGTGGAAATAATCACGTCTGCTGCTCCCTGAAGTATGCAAATGTGAGTGTATTTATTCATCCACTGATCCATGTAAAACTGGCTCCCGCAGCACAATACTTTACTCATTATCATTCTCCCAAACCTTTCCTCCTTTTTACAATTTGGGCTTCCTGTGGTGATTTAATTAGGCTTATCCACAAAAATAAAAGCCTTTAAGAAATAAAATATCTGACAAATTCCGCTCAATAATTAAGCAGAATAATGCCACTCATTAAGAGACACATAGAGGGTATGGTTACTGCTCAGCTGTCTGGTTTTCCTGTGTGTTTGGAATTCATTACATTTGGCTCCATTTTTTTTCCAAATGGAAAAGCATAGCCACTACAAATCCTGTGATCTTTTGCCAATTTGAGTTAAATTCTGTGTTTTGAGATACAAATGGCTATTTCTGAACTACCAAAACAAATTTATTGTCATGTCTGTATTGGTACTTTCAGTGTTTATCTTGGATTCTTCCTAAATCTTCATAGTTTCAAACTATGAAAGGAGCCCCTGTGTTTACTATCGCTAAGTTCTTCTACTTCCAGATCTGTTTCCATCCTGTCGTGTCTCAGTTGTACTTCTGTTGCCATTTTCCACAGCTTTGCTGCTGTAAGTTTTATGATGTTATAATCCAGTTTAACTCTTTATTGTCAAGCAAAATGAAGGAGGACTACACATTAAGGATACAGTACACCAAGCAGACTAGAAAATGCATTATTCAAGCACAGTATAAGGTTGGGTATACATACAACTACTGTGGTACAAGTATTTACCCAGTTTCCTTGTCTTCCTGGGTCTCCGGGTTCCCCTGGAAGACCTGCGTGACCCTGCAGAGGAATAAAACAATATGTCAACACAGACTCAGCTTGTCTTATTGGTATGTTCAGTCATTTTTGACTATAAGTATGTTAACCTTTGGCCCTGGAGGTCCCTGAATGCCAGGTTGTCCATGCAAACATTTGCATGATGCTCCTCCAGCTGTTAGGCCAATTTCTGCATACCCTCCACACTAGACAGATGGATAAGAGATTGGGTTTGAAAAGCCACACACATTTCTAACAGGAAGAGTGTAACAATGTTGAATCATAGCTTGGAGACTCACCACATTAGAGAGCTCACAGCAGCCTTCTGAATAAGCCTTCTCTGGGTCACATGATACCTCCATCTGCTGGAGGTCCACCTGGAAAAAGACAGAACATAACATGAGAAAAGTTGTAATCCAAATCGGAGGCAATTGAAATATAAATTCTGAGATATAAAAATCCAAGCTTCCCACATACCGACCCAGAGCGATCTCCTGCAGCCCGCTTCACAATGGAGGTGTACCCTTTGCGAATGACTGGCCTTGGCTCATCAACAGACTCCACACTGACCTCTTGACAGTCTATCAGTAGCTTCACCTGGCTTCCCTTCACACTCAGTGCCAACTTGTGCCACTCTCCATCAAACAACTTTTCCACACTGTGGAAGGTCCTCAGCATCTGGCTACCACGGGGGCTGGTATAAAAAAAGTCTAAAGAGCGTGTGTCGCCCTGGAAACGCAGGCCGACTTGCTCTCGTCCTTCGGAGTCGCTGACCTGCCACAGGTTCCAGGACTTTTTGGCAGTGTCCTTGGTCACCTTAAATGTTGCAATGATGGAGTAGTCAGCGGGAAGCCCATCTGGATACACATCACTGTAGAAGGAAAGAGGGGTTTATAGCACTGTATAAAAGCAAACAGATTACTTTCTTCCCAAAATAACAATTAAGATCTTTTCTGGCAACATAAGGGTTTTTTTGAGAAAAACATGAATGAGTAGAAACAGAGCCAACAGAATATTATGCTTAATGTCAACTTCAGTGTATGATTTGGAACAAAAGTTTAAATACACACATTTGTTTTAAACTTTTTGTGAAACTGCTCTCATTAGCAAACTCTCATTCTGTGCTTTGTGATATGAACAAAGCACCACAGTCAAAAGGCAGCACAGTTCGGAGAAAAATAGAGTAATTAACCTACAACTGTGCTAGTGGCTCTGTGAGACTGCTCAGTTCAGTGGTGCTTGGAGCTAATTGCTAATGTGAACATGTGAAAGACTAAAAGAAAGATGTGTAATCAGTGTAAGTTTTACTATGTTATCAGCCTTAATTGTATCTTACTAATTACTAATTACTAACTGCTAACTAACTTAACACCTCTTTTTCCTGCAGGGCTTTAACTTCTCATCAGTAATGTACAGGTGTATTTCAGGAACCTCTGATGACATTGTTGGGTTACAGGTGCAGAACTGCATTTCATGCTGGTGAAAAGCAGGAGTCATTTTATACCTGTAAAGATGACCACAAGTCTTGGTGCACATATCTGCATTACCACAACCAGGTAATCAAAAACAAGATGTGGAGTCTGGTACTGTACCTCATGGATCGCTTAAGATGAATAGACGGGTTGACGCGGTAGGCCACTGCCTCAGGTTGAGAGCCATCCACCCTCCTCACCCCTCTCGACTCAGGCACATGAAACTCCTCCAGGAGATCAAAACCTCCACACCACAAATGCAGAGCTCAGTTTGACGTCACAATGATTCAGTATCAAAGCCTTAATATCACTTATTTTCTAAACAGATGTATTACTCATCGTCATTAATTGCACCATCTCTTCACAGGTACAATGAGGTAATTTATCAAACCGATTAACTTGGAAAAGCTGTTTATATTCGAAACACTAGGTGTTTTTTCCTAAACTTTGAATGAGATCACCACTTCTGGTCCTATTCTACAGTAGCGAACAGTGATCGCTTAAAATATCAACACTTAGATTTTTATTGCTTGCTACAGCTCATACTATTTCTGCAACTTTATGTGTGGCCATGACACCATGGATCAAGAAAACTGTGTTAATTGGTTTATTTATGGTAACAGGCAGCCTCTGTCGGGGGCTTCAACACCTTAACAGCAGTGTACACAGCTTTGCTGTAGCATGACCTCTTGACCTCAAAGTGTTCCCACAGGCAGTGAGACTAGGAAATATACGGGGTTGACTGCTGAGATCCTGGGAATTTAGAAAATTGACTATGAACATGGAAACAGTGACATCTGCTGGTTATGTTATAGCAATACGGTATTCAGTGAAAAACTAAAACTATACAGAACCAACCTGTGTGAGAATGTGTGAGGACCCAATGACAACAGTAATTTCATGCAGAGGGAAATTTTCTGTAGTCATCAAATAAACATCAAACTACTTACTTGGCAACTGTTGACCCTGGGCCAATCCCAACATGAGAAAAAGTGCTGTAAATACCAGCATATTTTTGTAGACTGGCATTTTCAGATGTTTAATAACCAGAGCTATAAGCACCTGCAGGATATCAAATGAAGAAATGAGTAATGCAGTATTGCAGCACATAAATCTTTGGTTTATGAGGTAATGGTAGGTAAACAGAAGTCAGTCACTCAAATTTGCTGCCAAACATATTTTTGCTCGATGATGTCAAAGATGATAATCTGCATTTTCTTGGGCTAACATACCAGAAAATCAAAACCAAAACTAGTGAAAAATTCCTTTAAAAAATCAAATACTTGAATTTATTTCATCCAGTTTGAGGTTTTATAATCATTTAATGTGATAAGATCAAAGTTACCTACAAAGTTCTGTCTTTTGAATTACTGTTCATTGTGTTCTTAAATAAGAGGACACTATTAAACCACTCAGATATAAACCATATACTGTATTTCCTTAAACTGCAATGTTAGCAACCTCAGCTTATGTTATTTCCCACTACCTTAATTTATTGTAAAAATAAAGAAGAAATAGGGAGAACATCAGAATTACTCACATATTCTTGAGAAACAAGTGCCAGGACTCTTGCAGATGGATCTCTTTCAGTTCCTGGTGTGAGGATATATCCCGCTCTAAGGTGCCATCCCTGGGCCCGTGTTTGAGCTGAACAGGAGAACCATTCAAACTAGAAGCTCTGGGTCTCACAGGAGCCTGACCCCTGAGCTCCACTCCACCTTTGGTCCCCACAGGATCTGTCTCTTCCCATAGGTCAGTTACGCCTACAGGTACTACAGTCATCATATGAGGTAAAAGTAGGTGAATGTACCAGAGGCTTTTCAGATTAAAGGTACTAACTAACAAAATTACAGTTGATGAAGAATATTGTTTTTTGTCCAATGTAGCGCTCAAAAGCAGTGCAAAGCTTTTGTACATATTTGAGCAGCCAGTAGTACAGTTGGAAAAAATACTTTTGTGGGGAAACATTCATAATTCCTTAAACAACACAGATCCATTGTTTTAATATATGTTCATTCAATACAGTATTTTACCATCTGCACAGTCTCACTGAGAGGAGGATGTAGTATGTCACAGGTAAACACAAGATGCTCTGCAAACATTCCACCTAAAGTAGACCACTCCTTCAATTGAAACCACCACACAGCATCTAACTAACTACAAGGCTGGAGTTTAGTGCAACTGTGGGAAACACACACATATACAGAACATACAGAAGTGCTTATATTAATAAAGATTGATGCAAATTTTATAAAAGACCTCTAACTGGCCAAATACCTGCTTTCAATATTCTGTGAATGAAGCATCATAGCGACACATAATACGCATTAAAGTATTTCAGTTCAGCTGCATGAATGAACAGACATGATATGTGGTGACTAAAGAGAGAGGGACGGAGATGTGGACAAAACCACTGGAGTTTACAGCCATAGCATCTCTTTGAGACTGTACTGAAACTAAAGGCTAAGATCAACTTACTCACATGCTCACAATAGCAATGCAAACATGGTGACATTTATGTATTTTCCATATTCATCAACTTAGGAAATATGTTAACATTAGGTAACTAGATGAAGCAATTTCTGAAGACATTGCGTTGCTGTAGCTGTAATGTAGAGGAAGAGACGCTGATCGCTTGCACGCTGGTGTCCGATGAGAAGTCATTTCAAGATCAAAAAAAGTTGACTTAGACAAGAAGATGAAAAAGTAAAAATGATGAAAAAAGGAAAATTGGAGAAACAGAAAACGCAGGCTTCCTCAGAAAGTTAAAGTGAAAAGTTGGAAACAAGAAATAGAAAAATTTAAGAAATAAATATTAGAACAAAAGTAATAGATGACTAAAAGAAGAATAACAAACCCATTGAAGAGAACAGATGAATGACAGAAAGATGAAGCATTAAGGAAATAAAGGTCAAAGGTCCTTTGAATAAGTTAGGAGGATGTTAAACCAAAAAAAGGAGGCAGTTCAAGACATAAAGTACAGAAGAAATGAAAGAAAGACAGCAAAATTAATAATCAGAATTATTGAAAATATATTTATGCTTTTATTTTGAAGAGAATTGGCAGAAATGGGTAAGTACAATCACCAAGATCTTAGTCATCAATCATCATTAATTTTTAAATTGCTATTAAATTTCAATTTGATTTAAATTTTGATAATATATTTGCTAATTTAGTAACTATGGTAACATTGTGTTTTGAAATGCCTTGGCGAAAGTATGCGTGAATATTCAAGAAGTGTCATTAACCAATCAAAAACAAAAATAAGTTTAAACGTGTTATTTAAACCTCAGGGGAACAGAAGCCTTTTGAGGGAGCAGTGATAGTAACACAATGTGTCCCTGTTGCCACGCCCACTGGGGGACGCTACAGTGTATAGATTGAGTCACACAGACATGAAGACGCTGATCAAAAGGGGAAAAAGTGGAAAGTGTCTAGGCCGTTTGAAGTTGAAATGACGTTTGCACGATAAACGGTGACAATATGACCCAGAGACAAAACACGTACAAACGTGAAAGCTCATACAACGCGCAGCTAATCACAAAAGACAAACAAAAAGGCCACCGTACATAGCTGAGTACATTAAAACACGGGGAAAATAAGGATGAAAAGTATAAAAGATTGAAAGTAATAGCCCACTAGACAAAGGCGAAAGGCGTTTCTACGACAAAACCATAAATAAATAATAAAATAATAAAGTTTTCCCACTAATAATAAAGTAAATAGGATAACATTTGTGTGAGAGCTGCTACACAGCTCTACAATAAGCGAACCAAGTTCGACGGTCGCTTGGACTATGTGATTCGCGCTGGAGGCGCAAGGGATTATGGGACAGATATGGGTGTCGGAGGCTAATACAGTTATGTTGCATTGAACTGTGTCATGTTGTCAGTGAGTGGGGCTTAAGAACTGAATGAAACACCATGACTGAAGGTATTGTGGCCTCTGGTGAGTGTTACGATTGAGTAGTCAATAAAACAAAATATTAAAAAATCATCCATTGGGGGCCTGTATTACAAAAAGTAGCTGTAATTTAAGAAAGTAACTGTAATGTTAAAAAGTAACTGTAATGGGAACAAGTAACTGTAACATTTTATAAGTTTGAGTGAGGAGCAAACAGCAAATACTCATCGCAGGGAGTCTGAAAATCACTCCTCGTGCTGTCACAACAGTTCCTATCAAGATATATATGATATGAAGTAAAAATGCATTGTGCGTACCATTTCTCTCTCACACCTTCACATAAGCACCTGTGTAGCAGACTGTGTCCCATCCACAGGAAACCAGTATCTTTGGATGCAGGGTGGTAACAAGCTTCCCTTCTGACATCAGTCGGGGTACTGAAGACACTTGGCAGCTCTTTACCCGGACTTACCTGCAATGAGCTTTCCTAACCAAAAGTAAGTACATTTCTGGCTCATGGGGAACACTCTACCCTAACGCAGTAACACGTTCACCCATGTTCTTTAACATCAGTAGCTTTAGTTACATTCACAGTGCAGGTTGTGCCTACACAACTGACAAGCACATTTACAGTAGACATCAACAACATTCCAGCAGAGCTCCAAACACTTCCAAAAACATTAGATATGACTCAGTTAAGTTTGATTGGATGCCCCCCTTCTATGATGAAGATACAGTTTAGTGTTATATGATGTTAAATTTGCTTAAATATTAAGATGTCTATGTCTGAAAAAACAGCCATTGCTTTCCAGCATGTGACTATTGAAGATCGGTTTTGAATCAGAGGAATTAACAAGTCTGATGTTTCATATGTTGTGTAAATACATGTGTTAGCTTATGTTAGTTCATGTTAATGTTAATTTTATGTGATCACAGAATGATCAGTGTGTTATTAAAATAATTTAATTCATGCAGAGGGAATTCATTTTCCATTATTTTATAGTGATAGTCTGTTAAGATATCATTTATCATTCATTGTCCTTCATATGTTTTTTGTTCAACTCAGGATGGTCATTTATCGCTCCTGTTTTGACTAGTGTGCTCCTGGTCCTGAGATGGTGGGAATGGGAGCTCAATCTGTGATCATTTTTGATAAGATATACCATGCATACCATTTCTCTCTTACACCTTCACATAAGCACTTATGTGAAGTTTAGCATGGCTGTGTCCCATCCACAGGAAACCAGGGTCTCTGGATGCAGCAGTGTAACAGGTGGGTCTTTGATCATTTGGCTGAACCCTCTCATAGTAGTGCTGTGCTATATAACTCATTTGTAGCTTCCTTCTTAGTGCTTTTTAGTACATGTTAGTTTCTCCTATTTATAATAAACTGCTAAAAGTATAAAAGTTGAAAAGATGAAAAGTAATAGCCTGTGAGGTCAGAAGAAGACACACGTTTAGGAAGTAGAACAGCGTTTCTACGACAAACCGTTGAGGAACAGTTAACAACCAAAAACAGGCAATATAATAATTATAAAGAACTGGATAAAGATGGTGGGAGAGCTGTGAAAACAGCACATTCGCACATTAAGTACAGTGAGGCTAATGGCAATGTCAACAGGTATTAGTCATAAACTAAAAATTAAGAGTAAAAATTTTGATCTGATCATGGCGTAACATTAAAAGTTACAGGATCAGTAGCCCTCATGCTCAGGGAACCATGAATATTTCTATGAAGTATTGCCAGAGCAAAAGTCACTCTAATGTAATGTGTTACATTTACGGAGAAAACCTGACACAAACTTGACTCACCGACCAGTCAACATGGAGTCATGCTAAGAAGGGTTGAAAATAGCAAAGCAGAGATGATTCTGTGGTCCACACTAGTCTCTGGTGGATTTCTGCAAGCAGGTTTATTACAAAGTAATGTTACAGTAACAATTTCAGCTCTACCGAAATTAACCATACTTTGACATGGATGCACAAGATAATGTCTACATAAAGTGGCACCTCTTTAAGGTCAATGCACACACTGTTGCGGGGTGGCTGAACAAAACAGGGACTGCCGCTGAGGACAAACAAACAGGACTTGAAAGCTTCATGATTACGAGGTCTCTGCTACTTTTCTTAAATAGTGATTTTCAAAGGTTTCTGCAGTGCTTGTTGGGGTTTATTGTAGTATATTGCATTGCCCTTTAAATGCTTGTTGGCAGTATATTATAGCACTTAAATAAATAATTGCAGTGTCTCAAATGGTACCATTATGCACCATCTACTCCAAACATCAGCATACATAAATTACAGTACATTCAGTAACTCTCAGAGCGCTATGCTGCATGTTGCCCTTCATTAGTGTGAAGAAATGTTAGTTAACCATACAACACAGTCATTCCCAGGTTTTCTAGTGTTCATCAAACCTCAACAG